>JAJDFG010001770.1:0-27458 GCA_021039105.1 Scomber colias
TTTAAAAAAACAAAAAAAAAAGATGGCCAGTGAGCAACGTTTAAAGTCCGTGTAAAGTAAGAATAAATATGTGTTCTGAGTTTGACATACCACAGAAAAGTGTGTTGTTAACCACCCTGCCAAATTTGAATGATTAAAAAAAATCGCCAAATATATGAAATTAGGCTTCAAAGTTGTGTAAAAATCAGCCTCTTTCTCTGCTCCCAAACGCTGTGGGCGTGGCCACCGAGTCAGCTGAAGCCCCGCCCCCTACCAAGTGTCACCTGTCAATCAAAGTCACCACCTCTACCAGACACATGGACGCTATGTCTGAGAGCTTTCTCCTGCTGGCTCGGCGGCTAGCTCGGTGGCTAACTCGGCGGCTAGCTCGGTGGCTAACTCGGCGGCTAGCTCAGTGGCTAACTCGGCTGCTAGCTCGGTGGCTAACTCAGCTAACTGGCTAACTGTAGACTGTAGTAGTAGTGTGTGCTGAATGTATTTATACCTCTACAGCAGCAGGGGCGGGTTTATGCTAAGTGATTTTCAGACCCTCCATTAAATCCTAGCTCCACAATTCAAATCTAAATGGTTTGAAATGCTTTTTACACCTTTTTTAGAAATACATTTATGACCTATTTAATGTGTTTAGAAGGAAATGTCTGAATTCACTTTACACAGTCTTTAAAGAAATGTTGTGAAGGGTAGTGATGCCACTTTCACTTTAATACAATCTTCTTTTTCACAATTTTCTTACATTTTATAGACGAAACTCAGTGTAATTGAATAACCTTTCATAACCTATTTTTCAAAACTTTTAGGCCAACAGTGCCTGATAATTACTGTTGAGTATGATAATAAAATTCTCAGGTACATTATTCAGTTTGGTTGTGAGCTGTCTGTCACGTACGTACACACACACACACACACACACACACACACACCACACACACACACACACACACTCACTCACCACGAGGCAGAGGTCGCAGTTATCCAGCACTCTCTCAGCCTGGTTGAGAATGTCTGAATCCAGAGTCTCTCCAAACCAAACCACCGCTGGTCTCAGGAGGCCGTGACAGCCTGTCTGCTCACACCTGAAAAACACACACACACACACACACACACACACACACACACACACACACACACACACACTTTGTCAAACGAAATACTACATCTGAAAAGAGCAGAGCAACAAAAACAAAGTGAATGTACAGGCGTCCTACCTTGGCAGCTCCTTCTCAGGGATCTGGGCGTCTTGTGTTTTGGGGTCTGGAGCTCTGAGGAAGCAGTTCGATAAAAAAGGGTCACAGTGTTGCTAAGAAAAGGGCAACTCCACCCAAATAGTCTAAACCAGAGGCGTCAAACTCATTTTCATTCAAGGGCCACATACAGACCAATTTGATCTGATGTGGGCCGGATCATTAAAAAGATGGAGGGAAAGAAGGAAGAAAGGAAGGAAATAAGAAGGGAAGGAAGGAAAGTCAGGCAAAACGAAGGAGGGAAGAAAGGTAGGAAAGACAGACAGTGAAGGACAGACAGACAGATGGACAGGGGGAAGGACAGATGGAAGGAAGAAAGGAACCAAGGAACCAAGAAAGGTAGGAAGGACAGATGGAAGGAAGGACAGAAGGAAGAAAGGGAGGAAAGACAGAAGGAAGAAAGGGAGGAAGGACAGATGGAAGAGAGGAAGGAAGGAAGGAAGGAAGGAAGGAGAAAGGAAAAAAGGAAGGTAAGAAGGACAGATGGAAGGAAGGAAGGAACAAACGAAGAAAGGAAAAAAGGAAGGTAAGAAGGACAGATGGAAGGAAGGGAGGAAGGAACAAATAAAGGATAAAAGGAAGGGAGGAAGGACAGAAGGAATAAAGGGAGGAAGGACAGATGGAAGGAAGTCCTTCCTTCCATCTGTCCTTCCTTCCTTTCTTCCTTCCTTCTATCCTTTCTTCCATCTGTCCTTGAGTTTGACACCCCTGTTTTAGACATTTATGTTACAAGAAATGATATAAAAACCACATCAGACAGAAAAACTGACCAAATAAAAGGATCAGCCTGAAAACTAACATCCAGAGTGACACTTTCAAAAACCTTTTCATCTATTTTGATTAATTTTTCATTAGATTTTTTATTAATCCATGATATTTCTCTCATCTTTTAAACGTAGCAGGTCTACACCAGTCATCTGCATCAACTCACTGAATTCATTCTGGTGTTTTAATAAAATAAAGAGGATATTTAAACACTTAAATGAATAGAGAGCAGTGGATTAAAGATCTGAAATGAATCAGAATTACTATTAGTAGAGTCACTGCAGTGCAATTTAAGTTGAATTTCAGCTTCTTTCGCTTAATACTGCAGCTGAGATGGATTTTAATAGTGGAACATTTATTAAAACATCAATTTTAAAATGTCAAATAAGTGACAAAGTGGCTTTTAAAGTGACATTTCAGGTGAGTCAGAGTTTCCTTTTTCACTGTTATCAGGTGTTATTTAGCTGCTGACATCTGAATCAGCCCGTTTTCTCTGACATTTTGTGCTTAAATTAATGCGATCGATATCTCTTGTGACAAATTTACATATTTTTTTTAGGGGGGGGGGCTGTGTAGTTCACCAGTTTATGCCGGCTGAAGCTCTTACCCTTTGTCCTTCAGAGCGGCACAGATGGGGCTCTTATAATTGGAGGCTTCATCACCGCAGCTCATGCAGCGCGTCCTAAACAGACTTCCTGAAAGTTACAAAATGAGGAACCAATAGGTGAGAAGAGACACAGAAAAGGGACAATAATCAATAAGAACCATCGCTTTAACAGAAGTTTAATAACTGACACGTATTAAGTAATTAATAACATAAAAAATACAAACATTTCACTGTGAGGATTTGCAACTTTTCTCTATTATTCATATTTTCTGAATTGTTAAAAATCCAGATGATCCAGATATAATTAATAAGTCAATCAACAATGAAAATGACATGGTAGTAAAGGAATACTTCAACATTTTTTGGGGGAAATTAGCTTATTTGCCGTCTTACATTGAATTAGATACAAAAACTGACACCACTATCATGTCTGTACAGTTCAATTCAATTCAATACAAATTCAATTTCACCTTCACTCTTTCTAGATTTTATTACTCACCGTGGATTTCCAGCATGTTCTTGGAACCGGCTCGGCGGTGGAGTTCGTCGATGTTCTGAGTGACGACGGTGACGTTACGCCCCTGTTTGGTGAGTCGCTCCTCGCACTCTGCAATAGCCAGGTGAGCAGGGTTTGGGTTTTTGGTGAGCATGACCTCGCGGCGGTAGTGGTAAAACTCCCAGACACGTGAGGGATTCTGGCGAAGGCCTCTGGGGTGGCGAGTTCCTAACGGAGGGACGGGATGGAGACGGGATCGATCAAATTAAATCACTTTATTTACAGTATAAGCAGCTTTCATACAGACTACTGTAGTTCAAAGTGCTTTAACCCTCCTGTCGTCCTCCGGGGTCAAATTGACCCCACCTCTTTTGACTGTTCCTTCCTTCCTTCCTTCCTTTAAATTTTCCTTCCTTCTTCCCCTCCTCCCCTCTTTCTTTGCTCCCTCCTCCTTCCATCCTTCCTTGCTTCCTTCCTTCCATCCATCCTTCCTTCCTTCCTCCTTTCCGTCCTTCCCTCCTTCCTCCTTTCCTTCCTTCCCTCCTTACTCCTTTCCTTCCTTCCTTCCTTCTCTCCTAAATTCTTTCCTCTTTTTTGTCCTTCTCCTGTCCTTCCTTCCTTCCTTCCTTCCTTCCTTCCTTCCTTCCTCCCTCCCTCCTAACTCCTTTCCTTCCCTTCTTCCTTCCCTCCTTCCTTCCTCCCCTTCCTTCTCTCCTTACTTCCTTCTCTCCTTACTTCCTTCCTCTTTTCCTCCTTCCTCCTGTCCTTCCTTCTGTCCTTCTTTGACCTGAGGACAACAGGAGGGTTAAGGTTGATAAGCTGATGATAAGACAGAACTAGAGACAAAATGAAAATAAACAAATAAAAAATAATAATTAAAAAAGGAATAAAAACAAGGAACAAATTAAAGACAAAAATTTAGACCAATGCACTCAAGAGAATAAAAAAATGTTAAAAAATTTAAATGAAATACGGAAAAATAAATAATTAACTGGACAAAAATATATATATTTAAAAATAGTAAAATAAAACTTGGTTAAAATAGATTAAAAAGACAAAAGAGAAGTAAAATAAGAGATGAAGTTTAATAAAAGCTGGAGTAAAGTGAGGTTAAGAAAGAGATTAAAAGACAAAAGAAATAGACAAATAATAATAAAATACAATATATGTCAGAAATGGATGCCATCAAGAAAATAATCAGTGCAGATCAAAGAGTCCACTATAAAGTTATTATTTAAAAAGCTCCTAAACAGCTACTAAACATCTAAAAATGTTATGACCTATTTTTTAATTAACCCTCTTGTTGTCTGTTTGACTATTTATAAAGCATAAAGTATAAATGATCACCTAATTCTGAGTTAGACCTTTTTAGCCAACTTCATTCTAACTTATTATCACAGCTTTGTACACATATTTTTGAAATTATAGTCAATAGGCCTCATTTAACCCTCCTGTTGTCCTCAGGTCAAGGAAGTAAGGAGAGAAGGAAGGAATTTAGGAGAGAAGGAAGGGAGGAATTGTCAAAACTTGTTGAGACAAAAAATATTGTTTTTAAGATATGTTCTGTTCATTATTGGCAATATGCTTTAAAATGTAAATGTAGAAATACTCCAAAACATTGTCTTTTCATTTGATGTTTTAAAATGAAGTAATTATTTGTATAAGTCCACTTAAATACACTGTAAGTGGATAAAATATTGAATATTTAACATTCTTTTGTGGTTACACCATTTGACATTTTCAGAAGCATTCAGTCTTTTGGTTAAAAAAAATGGTACAAATGACATAAAACCAACAAAAATACAAAATGTAAAATTTGATGCTGCTTTTAAAACATTTTTTTAAAGATATTTTTGAATTGCTCATCTTCCCAACCCTTATTTGACACTGACCCAGCTGGACATAGATCAATCAAAGACACAAAAAGCTACAACAGCAATGCAATCAAGTATGTTTTGACAGCTGATAAGAAAACAGAAGTGCATGTCTACCTGTGCTTGCCATTTTCTCCAGTAGCCCCCAGCTCCTCTGAAGGTGGGGACTCCACTCTCAGCACTCACTCCCGCTCCAGTGATGATGGCTATGTTCTGGGCTTGGGCGAAAATCTTCCTGAATGCTGCCAAATCTAAAGATAGACACCCCAACATTAATTGATTTTAAAAATACACAAAATGACAGTAATGGATGCTTGATTTCCCTTCAGAAGAAGACCTTATGAATGTGTGAAGCTGCATAAAGTCTACCTGAACTGGGCCGGGCCATTTGTTTACCACCCCGCTGTTTCTTCAGGTGGGCACACATCTGTGGATATATGAGGCCCCTACAGGTGAGTTGTCGCACAATCATTGTACTTTAAGTGCCTAGAGGGGAAAAACTGCACTGTGATGGCAGCCACAACTAACATCGGTCTGTGTCTTGCATGTATTTATTGATGATTATCATTATCAACAATTCAAGCCAGGAAGGTAAGGTGTTTATGTGAATTAAACACAAGCTCCATTTGGATAAAACAGCCTGTGGTCCACCTGGAAATGCCTTTAAAACACAGGTACATGCTGTCATAAGTTTGCCTCATAACATTTGGGTTTTATAATAGTGTGATTTGAATGTAACTATCCTTTTTAAAAGTCTCTAATGTAAGCAAGGTTGATTAAGACTGAGGAGCTTTCACTGTGGTTATTTTTGCTCTCAGGAAGGTCAATGACTATCCCTTTAAAAAAAGCTCTGAGGTCACCTGAGTTAACATACCAAAGCATATCCAGGATTCTTAACTTGTGTTTGCTCATTCTGACCTGTACCTGTGATTCTTGCAGCACTGTAACTCTTTTTTTTGCAACTAGGAAAGAATACAAAGTTTTCTGCACCACAGCTAAGCTTTTAGCAGCCTCTTAGCTGTTTGTTAGCATGCTAAGCTAACACAGGTGTTATGTCGAAGTTGGTACCCCCAGCGATATGTGTTCCCTCTTCTCCATAACAACCCCCAATCAGTTGTCTTCTCGGGTGCTTAACGTTAACCAAAGCTTACCTTAAACCCCATTCCGTTAACTGTAACCATAACCTAACTCTAACCTCGAATAAGGTGCTATGAGAAACACCATTTTAACAGCAGTGGGACGAACTTCGACATAACACCGGTCCTCCATAGCAACAGCGCTTTCACCGTCGCTACGTTCTGTTGTTATGACAACATGGCTGCATATATCCAAAGATTTCGGCTCCTTTTTGTCTTAATCTGTGAGTTTTTCCAATGTCAGCTACCTGTCAGACCCGAAGCACCAGGACCATGAGCTGCAGCAGCAAGCAGGAACTCAGTCGGTGTTTGTTGTTGTCATCCAGCAGCTCAGCAGCGGAGATGATTGGGTTTCTCTTCCCGGGTTAGGAGCCTATGAGGAGGGACAGCGAGGTAAATAACAACCGCTCCATGTATGGCCATGACCAGCAGAGGGCGCATCTGTACTGTGACTGTAACTGTATAGTGTCTCTATTGCAGGTTGTCAAACATGCGGCTCGTGGGCCAGAATCGTCCCGCCGAGGAGTCCTTCCTTCCATCTTTTTAATGGTCCGGCCCACATATTGAATGAAGCTGAGTTTTGACCCCTCTGCTCTACTGCGAGTTTCAATCCCCATAGTTGGCTATAGAGGCATTAGAGAGAATACAAAGTTGGTTTCAAAAGAATAACTAAAACTGAATCTGTCAGCTTCATTTACTTTTAACTCTAACTTTCTCTCTTGTGCATTGCTACTGAAAAAATGGAAACATGCAAATATTTACAGTGATTTTTGACCCTCTGTCCCACTAGAGGCCAGCAGTGGAGTAGTTAATACAATGTTTTGTTCCAAATATATGATCATGATGGTCTCAAGTGCCACAAGGTAAAAACATTGATATAAAAGACAAATAAAAAAACATAAAACATCATAAAGATAAGATAAGCAACCAGCAAGGTTAATTAAAAAGCATTTACAGTCAAACTGCCCCAACGTAATTATTTACATTGTAGTTTTTTGTGGTTTTTTAAGATACTAAGCCCAAGTGCAAGGTGCTGAACCTATTTAAACCTGATTTGTTGACTGCAATCCTGTTCCGGTCCGGTCCGATCCGGTTCAGTGGGTAGTCTATTTTTTAATAACCTGGCTAGAACCAATATTAAACTATTGTCAAATTTCCTGTTTCATGGCACGTGTTTATTTTGCATCATGTTTTCCATCAGGCAAGATTTGCTCATCTAAGCAGCATGACCACTCTCAGTCCTGTCACTTCTACTTTCCTTGTCACACCCTGAATGTGTAGCTATAGTCTGTTGGTAAGTCTGTCAGCTGCTGTCAAACTAACAAGTAATCTTATTGACTGGTGGGTGTCACAAAGCTTTTCTCTAAGAGCCACACATATGATCCACATCCAGCTTCATGACAGGAGCTGCTGCTTGGTTGTGTTGCTTTTTGAAGGGGGGATTTAAAGGAGATGGGAGAAATGTGGATATATCTTAAACTGGGAGGACACTGTCTTCAATGGGAAGATACCAGCAAGACCTGTTATATGTATTACAACGTATTAAGATAAGATAAGGTAAGAAGATAAGATGTATCTTTATTGACCCTACTTGGAAGAAATTCAAATTGACACATGACAACATAAAGTCGCACATTTGCAAGAAAGAAAGTTGAAATAATGTGTTTTATTCTGTCAAGCAGTCACATAGCCTCACTTTGCAAAACTGGAGATGTCGCTTGTCGTGCATTATGTCTGCTGTGGAAGAACTGATCAAATTGTACTTCAGTTGGGTTAAGCGATAAGGAGATAGTTGTGTAACCGAGCCTTATAGACACCCATAGGTTGGATGTAAAAGAGAGTAGAAGTAAAAAGTCGCCCATAGGTTGGATGTAAAAATAAATACTCAAGTAAAGTACAGATACCAGGAAAATCTATTTAAGTAACAAAGTACAAATACTTCATTACTTCCCACCTCTGCTGTAATTAGTAGTTATTTTCATTATGATTCATGTAACATTATAGTCTTTAAAATGTCTCAAAATTTCCATACAACCACAGACTATCACAAGTTCCCATTTCTGCTTTATACATGTCTTAAAGGATGATTGTAGAAAAGATTGTAAGGTTGTTGTTTATTCTATTTTCTGTAAGTCTACTAATTATTTCCTCTGTGGATATAAGCCACCTCTTGGCAACACTTCAATAAACACAAGAGGTGATTATGGTCTCTTGCTTTTCATTGGCCAGTGGGAGTTGGAACTTGAGCAGGTGGTGGAGCTGACTTACAGGAAAAGATAGGAGCAGATCATCAAGCTTACCATCTCCCCCCTCTCTCTCTCTCTCTCTCTCTCTCTCTCTCTCTCTCTCCTCCTACCGTCCATCACCATTACAATAGCCCGCCCCCCCCCTCCTACACCGTCTGCCCGGGCGGGTGCACGAGTGGCTGCTGCTGCTGCTGCTGCTGCTGCGGCGCCGTATCTCTCCCAGTCCCCGCCGGTCGCCTGTGGACGCTGCTGCCCGGCTGGCCGAACATGGCGGCGGCCCCGGAGGAGGAGGTAGACCGCAGACCGATCCGGAGGGTCCGGTCCAAGAGTGACACGCCTTACATCAACGAGGCGAGGATCTCACTGCACCTGGAGACAGGTAGGCAACCAGCCAGCCATGCAGGCAGGCAGGCATGCAGGCAGGGACACGGATGCTCTCTCACTGCATGTCTGGGTGTATATTACAGTATAGCAGCCTCCACAGGGGGGAATAGCCTATTATAGTGAAACGCTGCCTCGCTGTGAGAGCAATGGCTTAGTCGTTTAGTGACAGTTCCCACACACCAGCATGACTTTGGGCTTTCATTGTGCATGTCTGACGGTACCCATGGTGCTCAGCTGCACCTTGGTGGATGATGACCACACAGTGAGTCATGCACAGGGGAGATAAACGGGGAATGATCTCCAAACATAGGTTATTTTTTGTTGTTTTGTTTAAATTCTAATCATGCATGCTATTCGCGCTGTGCAGGACACGGTTAGGCAGCAGAAGCCTAATTATCCCTATAGGACGATTGATTGCTGTTGCTCCAACCAGACTCCGCCTTGATTGTCGGCTGCAGCAGTGAAATGTTGTGTGTGTGAACTTGGCTGCCTCTGACTACTCGTTTTTGTTTAAACAATGCAGTTGTTATCAATGCATTTGGAGAAAGGGTTGAGGGGTGAATGGATGGATGGATGGATGCGCTTGAATGCCAAATCCTATATAGTGTATGTGGCGTGAAAACAGGAGAGATAAGTTATTGTTTCCTTTGTTGCCATGGACACGATGGTACGCTGTCACGAAGCCTGGATCATGGGTATGTTAGTATGGGGGTTACAGCTACATACATGCTCATTTTCATCATCTTTTTAAATAAGAAAATAAGCAAAGATCACTCCATATCACTAGAGATGGACTCTGCTTTAATATCACATCAGCGTGGAGCTGTCCACTGGCCCTCGGTGCTGAAAATGACACCGAGCCCAGATAGACGAACAGAGCCTGAAGCTTTTTGCACATAATCGACATTTCTCCATCACTAATCATCCATGTTACATATATGAGACTGGCTTTGATTTTTTTTTTTTAAATGAGCTGCTGCATCAGAATAGCTTGTGGCCGACCCTCCCCCTTTAAAAATGCCCCTATGTGACAAATCCCTGTCACATGGTAGTCTGAGGCTAGACTCGAGCCTATATTTTCCATTTCCGGGCTGATGCCAACTCTAGAAAATTCCCCACCTCTACTATACTTCTTCTTTATCTTAATTTCCCTTTTTTTTTTTTTTTTTTTTTTTTTTTTTAAACATGTAGACTTTAATGCCTTAGTCAGTAATCATTTTAAATTTACTTTACATAGGAACCAAATCATGGTCATGGCATGTGTCTATTTTTATTTTGAAAGTCTGCCTTAATCTTAATCCATACAGAGGTGATAACAATGTATGGAAAAAAACAGCCTTACATAAATCTTAATGAGATCAGGAATTACTCACATGCTTGCCCCCCTCCCTCCTTACCCCCCCCCCCCCCCCCCCCCTCTCCTTTAGCCTGCTTAGACCTTTATGACTCATGGTTTTCAGACCCACCTACTCATAATCTCTCTCAGCTGCCCTCTTCTCTCTTCTCTCTGGTCCTCCTTAACAGTCTTCCTCTCCATTTTGTTTTTGTATTAAAGGCAGCACCTCCTCTCAGCTAGATTAGCCGAGCCTCCCCAATATGAGTAGCACTATTCTCTTCTCGGAGCTTTGTGTCAGTGTGTGTGTGTGTGTGTGTGTGTGTGCGTGTGTGTGTGACGCTGTGTCTTGCTAGCAGTGCTGCTCCTGGCTGTTAGCTGAAAACAGAGCAGGCAGGCTGCAGCTGCGTGACACTGGCATGACAGCTACATCAACACAGTGATATTTTTTCTTCACACCTTTCCCTCGACCCCATGAAGCATTCTTGCCCCCCCCCCCCCCCTCCTCTTCCTCTCCAAAATTGCTTAGGTCTAATCTCTTCTCCTTCTGTTTCTTTTTTCTTTCACCAGAGAAGCCATCTCGACCACCCACTCCCCCCTGACTCACATTTACTTCATGTTTGTGTGTGTTTAGCTGCTTGTTGTTTTTGCATAAATCCAGCCCACTCTTTTCTTTGAAGTGTGTCACCATTCATATGTGACAATATCCATGCAATCCTCACTGTGCATGTGTGTGTGTGTGTGTGCGTGTGTGTGTGTGCATATGTGTGTGGGAGGCTGGAAGTATTTGGTTTACTAAACAAGACATTGTCAGCGTGACTTTTGCCAGACAGCTTGTTGTTGCTCTCTTGAGACCTTCTTGACCCTGCTGTCCACCAGTGCTCCCAGTGCAGAGTCATGTCCGTGCTACTGGATGGATATATTGACCTGATTTATTTGAATTGGAGGCAGTGCAAGGAGAATAAGCAGCACTTTAAAAACATAATTATCCTGAATCTAAGCTGCAGAGAGGCTGCTATAATTTGCATTTGTCAGCCTCTTGAAGTCAAATTAAGTAGTTTTGTTCTTATAAACCAACAACTTTCCTCCAGTATTACACATATTCTTTATCTGCTATGGACTTTACAGGATCTGCCACAAAATTTCAGCATTTATTTTGAGCTTATAGGTCAACAAAGTGTGTGATTTAAAGTAGATATGGCAGGGGGGTTGTTTGTTTTCCCATTTCATACAAACAGTAACCATGACTACAATTTATGGCGGCAGGGAAGCACAAGACGACATTACAAAGAGTGTAAAACACTTTTAGAAAGCTTGAGACAAATTTACATCTTGGAAAACATGTTTATATATCATACAACAAAATTACATGAGCAAAAAAACACTTTTACAAATGACACAATCTTCACCGAAAGGGAACGAAATACCAGAAGTGATGTAGAAATGATAAAGTGAGTGGCGTGGATGGTGAGCACGGTCAAAGTCTGTGTCCTTTAAACATTATACAGGCAGCTCACAAGAAAAGCAAAACCATGTTAAGTGCTTCATACGTTATCCACAAAACTGGCAAAACATCTCCATAAACTCCACAGAAAACAAATTGGCTGAGAGTAAGCAGCATTTGTATGTATGCACAGGTCCTGAATCTAAGCTGCAGAGAGGCTGCTACAGTTTGCATTTGTACTTGAAGCCAATTTAAGTAGTTTTGTTCTTTCTACACTGTTACATATATTTATCTAAAATATGTAATGTGCTGCTGTATCCTTTCTGTCTTTATTTTGAGCATATAGGTCAACAAAGTGTGTGACTTAAAGCAGATATGGCAGGCAGTTGTTTGTATCTTGTATCATTTCTTACCAACAGTAACCATGACAACGACTGCTTAACCAAGTAAATGTGCCTAACACACAAACCCTCCCTGACTTTAACCACATTGGTTTTTTCTACATAAGCCTAACCAAACCATAAACCTGCATCAACTGTTTTATCCAAAGTTGGAAGTTTAATATATTCAACTTTTTAGAAAAACAGTTGTTTATTTCCACATCCAGCAGTTATGGAGCAACATTATCCTTCGTTTCTGTCCATCTGCTGAATCTAACTCCAATATTCACTTTCTTGTAGCTCTGTTTTTTCTCTCTCCAAACTCCTGAGGGAAATATCTGGCTTTTTAACCCTCCTGATGTCCTCGAGTCAAGGAAGGGAGGAAAGGAGGGAGGGAGGAAGGAAGGGAGGAAGATGGAAGGAAAGGAGGGAGGGAGGAAGGAAGGGAGGAAGATGGAAGGAAAGGAGGGAGGGAGGAAGGAAGGGAGGAAGATGGAAGGAAAGGAGGGAGGAAGGAAAGGTAGAAGGGAGGAAGAAGGAAGGAAAGGAGGAAGGAAGGCAGGAGGGAAGGGAGGGAGGAAGAAGGAGGGAAGGATGGAGGGGAGGAGGAAGGAAGGAAGGGAGGAAGGAAGGAAGGGAGGAGGGAAGGAAAGAAGGAAAGGAAGGACAGAGGAAAGAAGGAAGGAATGAAGGGAGGAGGAAGATGGAAGGAAAGGAGGAATGGAGGAATAAGAGAGGAAAGGAGGAAGGGAAGGATCAAAGGAAGGAAGGAGGGAGGAAAGATGGAAGGAAGGTAGGAGGGAGGAAGGAAAGGAGGAAAGCCAGGAAAGAAGGAAAGGAAGGAAGGAGGGAAGGAGAGAAGGAGTGACGGAGGAAAGAAGGAACAGTCAAAGCAGACGGGGTCAGTTTGATCCGGCAGGACAACACAAAGGTTAAGCTGCTAAATGCTCCACTATGTTCACCAGTTAGTCTACAGCTAACTGTGTCTGTTTGCCTGGTTGGTGCTACACTGGCTTTTTATTAAGAGTCAAGCATGTCATATTAAACATTGCAGACCACATCATGTAAATCATTTCTGGACGGCAGTGACAAACACATGTAGTTGTTCGGTTGGAAGAGAAGTTGAAGCTGCATTAATCAATTTGTGGCTACTAGAGGGAAGACAAGCATGTAGGCATGATGTATTACGACCTCACGGCTAATTTATTAACAAACAGTTAGCCCTTTTTATTTGGAGCCATATTTCTGTCCCGCTGATGATCGTAAATCTAATATTCACTTTCTCTTTTAACCCCAGTTAAATCACCATCAATCACTGAGAAATGCGTCTCTTTTAAGCCGTTAAATGTTCCTCTTTCTCCAGCATCTAGTCTTTAAAGTTTGTCCCACTGCCAAATACTGAAAGGGAGTTAATATTCAGAGGTTTTATCAGAAGTTCTTTGCTGAAAATAAGATGGATGAAACTTAACTATAAAGTGAATGTGCTGTGAAACCAAAACTATGAGCCAGAAGATGCTAAAAAGCTCCATAAAGCTGCGAAGTTGGTCATAATTTCCCATAAATCATACAGAATGTGGCGGCCCATCATAGTCTAATTAGTGTCGCCACATTTTCATAGTGAGCCGAACATGTCTGCACACTCTCCAAAACTTTACATTTGCTTCTCTATTCATTTTCATTTTAAATTGTTACTCGAAACAATGTAGAGAAAGAGATTTACAGACAGTATTTTATGTTTCCTCAGTGAAGAGCTAGTTGAACTAATAAGAGCTAAAATATGACCATTAGACTTTTTTGAGTGTTTGTTTTGAACATTTATGAACCATGCTTTTGTGGGTGTCATCACCATTCATACCTAATATAATATAACTAGTAGTTAAATTACTAAAGCACTAAAATTGTAGATATAACTCAATTGTGCTCCCTGAGTGCAGCAGAATGATGCATTTGACTCAAATATTGTCAAAATGCCCCCCCCCACCCCCCAAGAGGGTCAGACTGAGGTTCAACCACCATAGTCTCTTGTGTGTTTTCATCATCAAGGGCAATGCTTCTTCATATTATGGTCATATCATTGTGTTAATATAAAACATAATGATTAATGCAGCTTTGAGGTGAAGTTCTGTAGGTTTGAACAGCACAATATGCATGCACTCATAATGTGGAAGACAAGAATAGCACAAGGTTGCAAACTACCCATGAATTTTTTTATGCTCATTATTTACATCAGATCCATTTCAAAGCCTGCGTTTTGGAAATCCAACTGGGGTTTTTCATCATCTTGAGTCACTCCTGATCCCAGGCAGGCAGGCAGGCAGGCAGGCACAGCTCCGCTCCAGCAATATAAATCCAGGTCAGCTCAGTTGGATGTTAGCCCGCCGCACAAAGACCAAGATCCAGGCATTACCACACTCTCATTCAAGCACACAGAGAGAGCTCTAATACGGACCTGAATGAAAGACCCGAGACAAGGAACGAGAGGAGGTGGAGGAGTGGGAAGAGGTTGAGGAGGAGGAGGAGGAGGAGGAGGAGGAAGAAGAAGAAGAGTAGGATAGGGTAGCCAGGATGGAGGCTTTTTGTAATTTGTAACATAAAGGCTGGCACAGTTAAAAAAAACAAAAACAGGGTTGGCTATAGTCTGAAGACTATGGTGGGAATGATGCACGCAAACGACCTCCCACTGAGTAAAAGCCTTTGTTGTCTTTTCTTTTCTGCTCATACATCAATACTGCTATCTGCATACTTTTAAAGAGGCCTTGAGCAGAGAGCCAGAACTACCTGGGCAGAATACAAAAAGCGCATGCAGGGCAGGAGGAAGTGCAAAAAAGAGAAGGAGAGAGAGAGAGAAAGAGAGAGAAAGAGAGAGAGAGAGCTTATAAATGCAGAGGAGTACACTTCCACACTGCCTTACTGCCTCCCACCAAACACACACACACACACAAAACCCCCTCCTCCTCTTCTCACTCTTCCTCCACTGGCACGTGGGTCCATCCATTCACGGCTCAGACAAGTCGGGCATTGTGCTGAGAGAGAAAACCTGAGCCAAAGGAAGGCCCGTGACTCAGACCCAAGCTGACACTCAAGATAGTGGGAAGGTCTCAGCTATTGTCATGTCAGACTGTACGGGAATATAATAGTGTGTCTTACAGTATAGAAAGCCCATGGGTAAGGTGAAGTAGAGTAAGGTAAGGTAAGGTATCTTTATTGACCCTAAACCTATAGGGAGAAGTAGAAGAATAAAATACTATATACAATAAACAATCTCTGTGGGAAATCATCAGCAATTATATAAATCTGCATTAAACATAAATTCCTGATGCTATATAGAAGTGTGTAATGTTCCTGGGATTACAAAGTAAAGTTCAATGTTCCTGGGATTAACATAGTAAAGACAGGCTCGGTCTTTTTAGTGGGAGTGGGAAGTACTGGGAGCTGTGGTGTTGTGCAGTCTGATGGTTGATGGTATGAAACCCATACACCTGTATACCTGTTATATATATATATATATATATATATAATAAGTCTGTGAAGCTCAATGCTCTGTGGTGGTTGATTTATCTTGATCATGATGAGCAGCAGCAATGGAGGATGTGCCTGGTCAATAGTTTTTAAGAGAAGATTTATTTTTTGGACTTTGGTCGTGATGTTTTTTGTCCGTGCCATACGAAGAGCCAAACGATATCCCATGATGCTTTTGGCTGAGCGGCTGCCTGTGGGAGCTTGATGCTGGGGGATTTGGCGTCACATTTGACCTTTTTAAAATGTACTCTCTTAATCTGGCTTCATTAGTAATTACAATATTGATTATAATGAAATGCCAAAGCACTCTCTTGTTCTTAATTGGGAGAATTTGCTATTTGTCTTCATTTTACATGATTGTAATTTGATTCTTTTTGGGTTGTGGACTGTTGGACAGACAAAATTAACTAACATAAGGCATCAGCAATCATTTGATGGATATTTTACTTGTTTCCACTTTTTTTTAAATAGACCAAATGATCAAGTAATCAGCTGCCTCAATGAGTAATAAAAAAAATGAAGAAATGAATAGTTGGATGATAGGTTGGTCAATGCCACAGAGTTCTGATATTCTCAGGTTAAATCGGATTCAGACTATTTATATATTCAAAACTACAATGTACAGTGTTGGTAAGTTGCCCAGTGCAATCATGAAGTTATGTTGTGTAGAAATATTATTTATCATTTAGTTGCACCCATGTTCCTTTAGCCTGCTTCATCTACTTCTCTACATCTCTCAAACTCTTTGCCAGCAGCATCTCATATGTCTATAAGAGTTGATTAAAGTAATTGAGCATCTATACCAAATGTTTTTTCAGTTAGATTAGGTTTACGATGCTCTAAATGAGTCCAAGAAACAATGAATATTCTGCAATAAACACTAAATCTGGGTTAAAACAACTAAAACAAAACCTTAGTACTTAAAGAGGAGCAACAATCAGCATCACTATGAAGGTTTGAGCACAGTAATAATGATGATAATAAACTTCATTTAAACAGCACTTTTCAAAACCCCTTTCAATAAAAAAACAGAGGTTCAAACTAAATTAAACACCATAAAATAAAATATGTAGTGTTCTGTTTTTGCAACCTGAGACTGCTAAATAAAACTTCACAAAGAGAAAGGCTTTTTATTCTTCTTCATATATTTGATGCTTAATTTAGTTGTTTTCCGACTTCATTCCCGGAGCTGTCTCACCATCATTTCAATGTCTTACAATGTGGGATAACATAGAGAGATGAAGTTCAAGCACAATTTAAGCTGGTCAGACTCACTAAAGTTGTTTTTTTTTTTTGGCTTTTAATCCCTTTTTCTTTTTTTTCTTTTTTGCCTGCTGTGTTGCTGTACTCCTTCTTGTTCTGCAGCCTGCCTGCAAGCTTCTGTTTGATATTTGCCTCCCCACCACCACCCATGGTTGCTTTAAGTGAGCCCCCTTGTGCTTCATCCCTGGGCACCTCAGCCATAGGGAGGGGCGGGGAGGGGAGGAGGAGGGGGGGTACAGTTTGAGTTATCCTCAGGCAAAGTAAAATAGATGAGTAAAAACCACAAATATGGAGCCAGAGATGCACAGCACGTCCCCCAGCCCAGTAGCTGTTGTTTTAACAGTGTTGGGGTTTTTTTTAGGATGGATTTTTTTCTTTTTTTTTTTTTTTTATCTTCCCCTTAAGTATTCTGTCTGTATTTGTGAAGGCCACCTATCAAAACAGATGAGCCGCATACAGGAGACAGAGAGAGGGAGAGAAGAGAGGGGTGACTCATATCCCTGTGATATGCCAACTCTCACATTCACACATTTACAGGGATGCACACACACACACACACACACACACACACACACACACACACAAGCTCCTACAGGCGCTGCTGTTCTGTCACTTTGTATTAATTCAGCACATAGCGGGTCCAGTCAGAGACAGGAGGAAGGGTGTGTGTGTGTGTGTGTTTGTGGAGGGGGGGGGCGGGGGGTGTATGGGGGTCTTTTGAACACTGAATGGCAGCGAGACAGAATAAGATAAAGAAACTGTTGGAAGAAGAAGAACACTGAACTTTCTGTTGCAGCTGAACTCGCAGATTTCTTTTTGTCCGTCTTCTTTATCACGTCACATGTTATTTAGCGCCGTTGTGTTCGGTGCCGTCTGCGTTTGGTGCCAACACATTTATAGACAGGCTGAGAGAGAAGAAGACACCAAGAACAAGATCCACAGTAGATCATTTTATCATGAGAAAAAAATAACTGTATATTTCCAGTTTTGTGTATTTACTCAATGAGTAGCTGGTGTTCTGTGGGTTACAAAATGTGACTGTTAGTTTTAGAAAAGTTAAAATGTCACACAGCTCTTATCCAGTATATTACACTTCTTACCTAAAAGTTCTTGTCTTCTACTATGACCAGGATGGTTTTCAGTCTCCCAGTTAATAATTCATCAATTAGACTTGACTTTTACACCAAACACAATAATTATAAAACATGATGCAACAATATTTAAAAAACAAAAATCAAAACTATATTAAAATTTTCTTTTCCTATAATCACACAGAGTCAAACATGCGGTCCGCGGGCCAGAACCGGCCCGTCTAGGGGTGCAATCCGGCCCACTTTCCTTCCATCTGTCCTTTCTTCCTTCTGTCCTTCTTCTCTACCTTCCCCATTTCCTTTCTTTGTTTGTTCATTCATTCCTTCCTTCCTTCCATCTGTCCTTCATATACCTTTCATACTTCTGTTCTTCCTTCCTTCCATCTGTCCTTCCTCCCTACATTCCGCTTTTCCTTTCTTCATTCGTTCCTTCCTTCCTTCCTTCCTTCCTTCCATCTGTCCTTCATATACATTTCATACTTCTGTTCTTCCTTCCTTCCTTCCTTTCTTCCTTCCTTCCTTCCTTCCTTCCTTCCTTCCTTCCCTCCTTCCCTCCATCTCTTTTAATGATCCGGCCCACATGAGATTAAATTGGTCTGCATGTGGCCCTTGAATGAAAATGAGTTTGACACCTCTGTGTTAGACCAATCTTCTCATTTGTTTTAGTGTGTTAATGAGAATAGTTGTATTATCTGGTATAAAGAGACTCTGGAAACCTAATGTTACTTAAGGGTTAAGTTCCAAGGAAAAAAACATCCTTAGGTGTTACACATTTAGAGTTTAACACTCAGAAAGTCTTATCTTCTTCACCAGGACTGTGTGGGTGTGGTTTGATCAGATTCGGTTGACAATGGCCCGACAAGTTCAGCAAACAACCCACATCTGTCATCAGAAATACATCAGTGTTAATGTTAAACCACTTAGACGAGGTCAGACAAAAGAGCAGACACATAAATCCCAAAATGAGTAACCCAAGTCTGTCGGCATCACTCAAAGGAAGAGAATGATTTTTGAAAAAGTATACTGCATATTGTCAGAGCTTTTTTAACCCTTACATACTGTTCATTTTCACATTTGAGAGCTGTAAAAACACACTATACACATTTCTTTCAGCAGGACTTTTGCTAATATGACCCACAGTACACAAAACTGCAAATAAGATACGTCATTTTTTTACATTTTTGTGCATCTGATAAACATTTTTATATGTGCAAATGTCCATATTTGACTTGTTTATTGGCGTGTTCAGCATTCAAATGTGTTCAAATGTTCTCTTGAACTATAAAATTATGGTTTTGAATTATTAATCAAACACTTTTAAAGACTGATGAGGAATTTATGAATGTTAATTGGTGTTGTAGAGACTAATTACAGTATGAGTCAGAATATGAACAGTATGGGTTTAGATGTCAAATTATGACTGTTTTTGGTCAAACTTGAGGCTATCATGTGACCCACAGTTTCTCAGTTTGACAGTCTAGTTGTAATCAGGCGGGGAGTTCTGGTCCTCTGAAATGAGGCCAATGCGGAAGTAACTTAGAGCTGCATTCTATCAAAAGGCCACCAGGGGGCGACCGTCTCTATACAAGTCAATGGAGAATTCACCAACTTCTCACTTGATTTCTAACCTCAGTAAACGTTTTCAAAATGTGTTTATGGTCTCAATCGCTAGTTTAAAGCCTTCTTCAATGCAGTATGATGTTCATTTGTGACATTTTGGCCTCCCTGATTTTATATTTGACGATAAAGCAGGGTATGCATTAGGGCGTGGCTACGCCATATAAGTATAATCCGTGTTTTTATTTTCCCCAGCATGCACCTGAAATTTTCAAGATGGCGCTGCCCAGATTCGAAACTATTGGCTTCCGAGCAGCAGTCCACAAACCAATGGGTGACGTCACGGATGTTACGTCCATTTCTTTTATACAGTCTATGGTTGTGATGCAATTATAAGTTGAGCCCTACATTAAATCCATGTTTGAATATCCTTTTAGTTTTCCATCCTGCAGTGTCGTTCACTTTGTCGACTCCAGATGAAGCAACCTCTCGTTGACTTTCTGTGCTGTTTTCTTCAAGACTGATGCTGTGAAGTTGTAGAGAGTCAGTGAATCAGGCTGCCCTCCTGCTGTGAGGTTAATTATCTGCAAGCAACACAGCATGTTTAGCCCTCTTCCATCCACTCTATTCCTATATAAACAACAATTAACTTTTAGTCACCCGGGAACACCCCAAAGCTTTGTGTCCATGCGTCCCCCCTCAGATGTGACAAGGAGATTCCCGAAGCAGTTGCCGTCTTAATCAGAGATGTTAGCGTGTAGACGGATGAAGTGGTGGGGAAAATGGAGGTAAAAAGGAGCAGCGTGACGGAGATTAATAAATGGCAGAGGGAGTGAGTTTTAGGATCCAAACAGCAGGTCTCTACCTATCTGTCTCAGCGGCACGGCGCCACATTCATTTCTGCATACTAAATCTCTGTCAAGGATTGTAGTCTCAGTTCGAGGGCTTAAATTAGCAGCAGCACTATCAAAGGCCAGAGGATGATTAATATTTTTTCGCCCGACGGAGACAGAACTCCTCCCCTCCCCTCCCCCCCTGGTGGGATGAGTAGGCGATATGTGGGGTAATGGCGTAGGGGGGGGAAAAAAAGAGATCAGAAATAGACAAGAGGTGTCAGAGGAGAAGAGGGGAGGTTATTTGGTTGTCCGGTAAGAGATGAATCTTATTGACAGTAATGACCATGAGTGACTCGATTAAAGGGGCAGTTCACCCTAATATTTACAGCCATTTTTAAGAGTTTGGGTTTTGAGACATCTGCTCTTTTAACCCTTACATAGTGTTCAGAGTCAAATCTGAACTGTTTTTACATTTAAGAGCTGTAAAAACACACTATACACATTTCCTACTTTGAGCTACAGTATACACAAATGGAAATAAACTCCGTATTTTTTTATTTTTGTGCTGCTGATACACCTTTTTATATATGCAAATGTACAATTTTGACCTGTGTTTATTACCAAAACCAGCATTCAAACATGTTGTATTCTTCATATTCTATATACAATGTTCTCCTGGACCATAAAATAGTCTTTTTTCCACAAGATTAAGAAGATTAGTAACCCTCCTGTTGTCCTCGAGTCAAGGAAGGAAGGAAGGAAGAAGGAAGGAAAGGAGGGAGGGAGGAATGAAGGAAAGAAGGGGGGAAGGAAGGAAAGAAGGAAGGAAAGGAGAAAGGAAGGAAGGAAGGAAGGAAGGAAAGGAGAAAGGAAGGGAGGAAGAAGGAAGGAAAGGAGGGGGGTGAGGAAGGAAGAAGGAAGGAAGGAAGGAAAGAAAGAGAGAAGGAAGGAGGAAGGAAGGTAGGAAGGAAGGAAAGGAAAGGAAAGGAAAGGAGGAAGAAGGAAGGAAAGGAAGGAGGAAAGGAAGGAAAGGAGGGATGAAGGAAGGGAGGAAGGAAGGAAGGGAGGAAGAAAGAAGGAAGGAAAGGAGGGGGTGAGGAAGGAAGGGAGCAAGGAAAGAAAGAAGGACAGAGGAAAGAGGGAAGGGAGGGAGAAAGGAAGGAAGGAAAGAAAGAGAGAAGGAAGGAAGGGAGGAAGGGAGGAAAGAAGGAACAATCAAAACCGACGGGGTCAATTTGACCCGAGAGGACGACTAGAAGGTTAATGACTGATGGGGATTGTATGAATGTGAATTGGTGTAGAGACTAATTATAAGTCAGAATATGAACAGTATGTAAGGGTCAAGACTTTAGTCACCAGTCCAGTCACAATGGAGGTAAATGGAGTTAATTCATCACGCTTAAAATATTAACAAATTACTCTCACACAAAAAAAAAAAAAAAAAATCAGCAGCATCATCTTTCCAGAGACAGTGTCCTGGTTTCTCAGGATAATCCCCCCCCCCCCCCCCCCGCCGTTTTCATAAGGACTATTGCTTTGGTATGGAGCAATTTCAACACATCTTTGTCTTTCTGTTCCAGCCCTTCATCCGCACTAAAACAGCAATTTAGTCAACCAAAAACAGAGAGCTTTTCAAAAGGGCCTCGAGGGGACGTATCATGCACATGTCCAGCTCTAGATTTATATTGCATAATATCTTGGCATGATTTACTGCACAGTTTAAAAAAAAACACAAACTCCTT
The DNA here is from genome assembly GCA_021039105.1 of Scomber colias. Taxonomy (NCBI): domain Eukaryota; kingdom Metazoa; phylum Chordata; class Actinopteri; order Scombriformes; family Scombridae; genus Scomber; species Scomber colias. Next base: position 21,915 of record JAJDFG010001770.1, read on the forward strand.
ATTTATCTCATAGTGGCTCGTTATGAAGCCCCTCGGTTCAGCCTGTGTCTGTTTTAGCTCCTGTGTCTTTAAGGCCAGTCTTTCCCAAACCCTCCTTTGTCCTTTCACTTATTTTTCTCTGTCTTTACTCAAAATGGAAACTTTTCAAATATATCTATACATACTGTGTTCAAGGTATACCGCGATTTGGAAAAAACCACGATAACCGAAACCGCCAAATTTTCTGTCACACTGTTCCTAAGGTATGAGCTGTTTTTTTGTCTGGTTAAAGACAGGAAGTGCTGGTCAAAGACAGGAAGTGTAAAGGTCAGAAATCCCTCAGGTGGTGCAGCTGCAGCGTAGAGTATCACGACCCCTCACACTGTCATTACAGTGTATATTCACGTTAAATTAACATGTCTTTCTTTCTTTTTCTTCCTTTTAGAAACATTTTAGAGCTGTAATCGCAATACTGCCATACCATGAAACTGTGATATGTTTGCTTATGGTTATCATACCGCTGTAATCTCATACTGGCCCATGCCTACCTGAAACAACCTTAACAAGAGTAATAATTAATTGTATTTGTAATGCACTTCACATTTAAAAACTAATCTCAAAGTGCCACAAGGTAGAAACATCGATATAAAATACAGATAAAAAACATAAAACATCATACAATAATAATTAAAAAGACAAAAGTTGTGCTAAAAAGATGACGACCATTTTTGGGCATGAGCCAATAATCTGACACCAGTTCAAGGAGGAGGGGGAAGACGTAGCTTTGCAAACTTTGCAGGTTAAAGCAACATTTCTACATTCACCTCAACATTGGAAACATGTGTAAAATAAGCATCTGATATTATAACAGTATATGAAATGACAGAAAATCCCCAAAACACATGTTATGTCCTCTTGAAATATAAATGTAAAAGTTTAAAAGATTCAAACACAGTGCAGCTTAAAACCTCAGCTAGTAAAACCCAAAACCATTAGTGGTGACCGGGGGGGTGATTTCCTTTAAACTAACCCATTAAATGTTCTCTCTTTTTTTTTTGTACTTTCTCTAAACAGTTTTTCTTGAAATGGAGCAAAAGTGCATCAATAGCTACATTTGTTAGTTAAAGTCGAGCTTAAAAGCGAGTTTGACCTGTGATCAGTGAGCCTGCAGCAGCCAGCTGATATCGACCATGCCGGTTGTCATTCCACAGCTGAGTGCGGCGCTGTAGAGACCCAGACACATGACCTGACCCTGATGATCAATACCCTTTTAATTTGTTTACTTAATTTATTTTATCATTTGAACTTTTATCTATACAGTAGTAGAAGTTTCACCAAGGAATTTTACTTTAAAATACACAGACGAGTTATATAACATGTTTTTAATGATTTTTTTTGTCATTTACATACGATTATAATATCAAATGTCTATGTTAACCCTCCTGTTGTCCTCAGGTCAAGGAAGGATAGGAGTAAGGAGGAAAAGAGGAAGGAAGTAAGGAGAGAAGGAAGGCAGGAAGGAAAGAAAGAAAGGAGTGAGGATGAAAAGAGGAAGGAATTTAGGAGAGAAGGAAAGGAGGAAGGAAAGGAGGGAGGAAGGAATTTAGGAGAGAAGGAAGGGAGGAAGGAAAGAATTTAGGAGAGAAGGAAGGGAGGAAGGAATTTAGGAGAGAAGGAAGGGAGGAAGGAAAGGAGGGAGGAAGGAAGGAAGGAAAGAATTTCGGGAGAGAAGGAAGGGAGGAAGGAAAGGAGGAAGGAAGGAAGGAAAGAAAGGAGTAAGGAGGGAGGGAGGAAAGGAGGAAAGGAGGAAGGAAGGAAAGGAGTAAGGAGGGAGGGAGGAAGGAAAGAAGGAAAGGAGGAAGGAAGGAAGGAAGGAAGGGAGGAAAGGAGGAAGGAGGAAGAGAGAAAAGAAGCAAGGATGGAAGGAGGAGGGAGCAAAGAAAGAGGGAAGAAGGAAGGAAAGAAGGAACAGTCAAAAGAGATGGGGTCAATTTGACCCGGGAGGACGACACAAGGGTTAAGCAAAGTCCCAAAATGTAAAGTGAACATATATTAAAATGCCGGCTTCAAATCAAAAAGTCAAGGCTTCAGTCTGTTAGCTCTACTTCCTCCACGAACTGACATCAGATTACATTTCAGATCAGATTCGGGCTGGAACGTGTACCGGCGTATTTGAGAGGTTTATATTTTGGGTAAAGAACAGGAAACAGAAGAGACGGGAGGTAAAAAGATATTCCAGTTGAAGCCCAGAGTAAAAATATACCCAGGAAATGTGCATTTGTCCTCTCTTTTTAAAATGAGCTGAATCAGATGTACAACTCACAAAATATATAAGGTCTAAAAAATGAAGGGATGAAACAGGAAGCACAAAGGTTTTGAGTTGCACTGATGTGGCTTCTCTGAGACACAGTCGCCTTTACATTTCAGCTTCAACATTAACTCTCCTGGGTCAAATTGACCCCATCTCTTTTGACTGTTCCTTCTTTCCTTCCTTCTTCCCTCTTTCTTTGCTCCCTCCTCCTTCCATCCTTGCTTCCTTCCTTCTTTCCTTCCTCCCTCCCTCCTCCTTCCATCCTTGCTTCCTTCCTCCCTCCCTCCTTACTCCTTTCCTTCCTTCCTTCCTTCCTTCCTTCCTTCCTTCCTTCCTTCCTTCCTTCCTTCCTCCTTTCCTTCCTCCCTCCCTCCTTACTCCTTTCCTTCCTTCCTTCCTTCCTTCTCTCCTTCCTCCCTCCCTCCTTACTCCTTTCCTTCCTTCCTCCTTTCCTCCCTCCCTCCCTCCTTACTCCTTTCTTTCCTTCCTTCCTCCTTTCATTCTCTCCTAAATTCCTTCCTTCCTCCTTTCCTTCCTCCCTTCCTTCTTTCCTAATTTCCTTCCTATTTTCATCCTTACTTACTTACTCCTTTCCTTCCTTTCTCCTATCCTTCCTTGACCTGAGGACAACACGAGGGTTAAAGGAAAGATTAAAAAAACAGAAACCCAGACAGAAAGTGCCCTCTTAAAAAAGAAAAAAAAGAAGCAAATCACAGACAACAGCAACACAGTTGTTACAACTCTACGTTTTTATTTTTACATCCTTCTTCATGTTCCGAGGCGTTTAGGTAACAAGCTTCAGACCCAATTGTGTGTGTGTGTCTGCTCTAAAGTTGAAACCTCGTTACAGTCGTCAGGCAGACTCAGTACCATGGAGATGGTGAATCACAGCTCAGGCGGGTCAAGGTGAAATTGATTCTGTCGGGGCAGATGTGAATCTCCATCACAGCACAAAAGCACAAAGAGATAAGAAGCTATGCAGGCTCTGCTATCTGCCGACGCCGTCGTGACTGACAACTCGCATAGTGAGCTGAGGAGAGTGTGGAGTCATATAATCTGCTCGCTTCATGGGAAATACATGCTGAGACCGCTGGCACCGTGAGAGATTCTGTTGGACACTGTAGTTTATGGTGAAGACAGAAATGAGCTCGGTGTCTCCATAGATAGAAAATCATCTGACAGCTGCACAGACCACACTCTGACTCACGGAGGATACGTTTGCCATTTCTGATGTGACAAGCGCACCTGTGGTCTCAGTAGGCGCTGCACATGCTCTCTAAACAAACATGTACTTCTGGTGTCATTTATTAAAAAGTGCTCAGGCTTGTCAGACACTTGGAGGCATGAAGTCCATTACTGTCAGCAGCACGTTGAGCTGTAACCTCCCAAACCTCTGTAGGTCTGCACTGAGGCCCTCATCTGTGTCGGGGGTGCAGGCAGGACTGGAGCTGCATTACATTCACCCACCTTGCTGCCAAAGCTTTGTCTCAGCTCTGTTTCTTCTGATTCTTTGCAATGCGGTTATGGGGAATCAAAATTTAGATACAAAAGGCAGATTATGGAATGAATAATAATAATAATGTAGAGTTAAAAAGAGAAATTTTGCTACCAACAGTGGTGTGCACAGACTTCTTGAAGGGCAGGGGCGAAAAGAGAAAAAAGGGCACATACAACACGTTCTCGCCACTGAAGAGGGCGTAGTTTTGCCACCAAGAGGGGCAGTTTAGTGTGTTTTGCCAACCAGGAGGGCAGCTTAGCATGCCTTTTGGCTCTCAAGAGGGCACCTTAGCATGTGTTCTGGCTCCGAAGAGGGCACCTTAGCACACGTTTTGGCTCCCAAGAGGGCAGTTTAGTGTGTTTTGGCTCCGAAGAGGGCACTTTAGCACGCGTTTTGGCTCCCAAGAGGGCAGTTTAGTGTGTTTTGGCTCCCAAGAGGGCAGTTTAGTGTGTTTTGGCTCCGAAGAGGGCACTTTAGCACGCGTTCTGGGCTCCGAAGAGGGCACCTTAGCACGCGTTCTGACTCCGAAGAGGGCACCTTAGCACGAATTCTGGCTCCGAAGAGGGCACCTTAGCATGCGTTCTGGCTCCGAAGAGGGCACCTTAGCATATGTTTTGGCTCCCAAGAGGGCAGTTTAGTGTGTTTTGCCAACCAGGAGGGCATCTTAGCACGCGTTCTGGCTCCCAAGAGGGCACCTTAGCACACGTTTTTCAACAATTGGGCCATGAGGGGGGGCTCATTTTTTCATCCTTTAAAATGCTGCTCACATGTCAACTTTTACACTTAATACTTTTGCTGATATCATCTCTGTGTTTCTACTTCTGCGTCCTTGCTCTAAGCGTAGACCAATCAAAGCTCTCCTCTGTCCATGTAATATGAATCATACTTTTTTTTTTTTGCATGCGTCACTCTATCTATGCAGATGCCACCACCTTGGCTTCAATCACGCGGCACACCACCGAAGGTCTTCTAAGCCTCTGTATATAAGTGAGTGAGACCATGGATTTATTGATTAGACTCACACCACCACTGCTCTAATCTCACTTCTCTTTCTCATCAAAGAGACCAACAGCAGTCAAAGAGTGGTTGTTAATCAGGCTACTCGTCGGATAAACGCTAGAGATTTAAGCATATGGGATGAAGTCCAGCTGTCTTTTTTTTTTGGTCAATACATGTCTAGTTAATCACTTGTCCTGTGTTCTCCCTTGAGAAAATTCTGAAAGAAAAAAGCACGGCAAATTTATTTGTAAAGCACGTTTCAACATCAAGGCAATTCGAAGTGCGTCACATAAAGCATAAAAAGCATCAGGGTAACAGTGCAGATATTAACCCTAAAATGTTGAAAAAAGGGAGAAATGTATATTTTTAGTTGTGCTTATATTGATTTAATATAGTTTAGGGCTGGGCGATAAAACGATAACGATATGTATCTCGATAGACACGTACTCGATATCAATAGAAAATGTGTTCGATAGAACGTTTCGATAGAATTTTTTTTTTCTCAAGAAACCGGCGTAAATTTAGCCAAAGCGCTCTCTGGTTATGGGTTTAAATCATAGACTGTATATAAGGTTTAAATCGTTGCAAAGCAAGCTTGGTTGCATTAGCAAAGGCACTTGTCATCTGGTGCCTAGCAACGAATGAGCAGTGACACGCTAATAGCCACTTTGAACACTGCGGCTTTTACTACGGTGGTGCGGCTAATGCATGTTTGTTTTTTTTGTTCGTGGGTGTTGTTGTTACGTTCTTTATTATT
>JAJDFG010001771.1:0-25000 GCA_021039105.1 Scomber colias
AGTCTTTACACTGGCTCCCAGTCAGGTCTAAAGTCTTTATACTGGCTCCCAGTCAGTTCTAAAGTCTTTACACTGGCTCCCAGTCAGTTCTCAAGTCTTTACACTGGCTCCCAGTCAGTTCTAAGTCTTTACACTGGCTCCCAGTCAGCTCTAAAGTCTTACACTGGCTCCCAGTCAGTTCTAAAGTCTTTACACTGGCTCCCAGTCAGGTCTAAAGTCTTTACACTGGCTCCCAGTCAGGTCTAAAGTCTTTATACTGGCTCCCAGTCAGTTCTAAAGTCTTTACACTGGCTCCCAGTCAGCTCTAAAGTCTTTACACTGGCTCCCAGTCAGCTCTAAAGTCTTTACACTGGCTCCCAGTCAGGTCTAAAGTCTTTACACTGGCTCCCAGTCAGCTCTAAAGTCTTTACACTGGCTCCCAGTCAGCATATAGAATAGATTTTAAAGTTCTGCTACTGGTCTACAAATCACTGAATGGTTTAGGTCCAGAATACATGAATGACATGTTAGGTAGAATATAAACCCAGTAGAGCTCTGAGATCTACTGACTCAGGTCAGATAGTTGAGCCCAGAGTTCAAACTAAACATGGTTGAAGCAGCTTTTAGCTGTTATGCTGCACACAACTGGAACAAACTACCAGCAGAACTGAAATCATTTTTAAATCCAGGTTAAAAACATTTCTCTTCTCCTGAGCTTATGATTGAGCTCTTTTAAAGCACTTTACATTTTAATCTTTCATTTGCACTCTATGTCCTTTTAATGATTTTAAAGCTAATTTATTAATTTTATGCTGCAATCATTTTATTTATGTCTTTCTATTTTTCTGTACTTTGTTTTTATTATGGGGGGGGGGGGGGGGGGGGAATTGTATGTTTTCTCAAATTACATGTTTTTCTGTTTTATGTAAAGCACATTGAGTTGCCATTGTGTATGAAATGCGCTATATAAATAAAACTGCCTTGCCTTGCCTTCCTTTTTTCCTTTCTTCATTCCTACCTTCCTTTCTTTCCTTCCATCTGTCCTTCCTACCTTCCTTTCCAAACTCCACTGACCAAATACCTCCTCAAAACGGAAATCCAACAGACAAAAATCACCTGTGGAACTGCCTGATTGGTTTCAATCAGTGGTGTCAATTAGTCAAATGGAAATCAGCTTATCCCAAACAAATATAAGAAACAAGTTATGTTCAGTCATGTGTGCAGTGTATGGATGTGTGAAGTGTTGAATGCAGGAGGTAGTAATACTTAGGCAAGAAACAAGTTATGTTCAGTCATGTGTGCAGTGTATGGATGTGTGAAGTGTTGAATGCAGGAGGTAGTAATACTTAGGCAAGGCAGTTTTATATATATAGCACATTTCATACATTTTAAAGTGCTTTGAAAAGAGGAAGGGAAGGGAAGGAAGGGAAGGGAAAGGGAAGGGAAGGGAAGGGAAGGGAAGGGAAGGGAAGGGAAGGGAAGGTGAGTGGGACGGAAGGGAAGGGAAGGGAAGGGAAGGTGAGTGGGACGGAAGGGAAGGGAAGGGAAGGGAAGGGAAGGGAAGGGAAGGGAAGGGAAGGGAAGGGAAGGGAAGGGAAGGGAAGGGAAGGGAAGGGAAGGGAAGGGAAGGTGAGTGGGACGGAAGGGAAGGGAAGGGAAGGGAAGGTGAGTGGGACGGAAGGGAAGGGAAGGGAAGGGAAGGTGAGTGGGACGGAAGGGAAGGGAAGGGAAGGAAGGTGAGTGGGACGGAAGGGAAGGGAAGGGAAGGGAAGGTGAGTGGGACGGAAGGGAAGGGAAGGGAAGGGAAGGTGAGTGGGACGGAAGGGAAGGGAAGGGAAGGGAAGGTGAGTGGGACGGAAGGGAAGGGAAGGGAAGGGAAGGTGAGTGGGACGGAAGGGGAAGGGAAGGGAAGGGAAGGTGAGTGGGACGGAAGGGAAGGGAAGGGAAGGGAAGGTGAGTGGGACGGAAGGGAAGGGAAGGGAAGGGAAGGTGAGTGGGACGGAAGGGAAGGGAAGGGAAGGGAAGGTGAGTGGGACGGAAAGGGAAGGGAAGGGAAGGGAAGGTGAGTGGGACGGAAGGGAAGGGAAGGGAAGGGAAGGTGAGTGGGACGGAAGGGAAGGGAAGGGAAGGGAAGGTGAGTGGGACGGAAGGGAAGGGAAGGGAAGGGAAGGTGAGTGGGACGGAAGGGAAGGGAAGGGAAGGGAAGGTGAGTGGGACGGAAGGGAAGGGAAGGGAAGGGAAGGTGAGTGGGACGGAAGGGAAGGGAAGGGAAGGGAAGGTGAGTGGGACGGAAGGGAAGGGAAGGGAAGGGAAGGTGAGTGGGACGGAAGGAAGGGAAGGGAAGGAAGGTGAGTGGGACGGAAGGGAAGGGAAGGGAAGGGAAGGTGAGTGGGACGGAAGGGAAGGGAAGGGAAGGGAAGGTGAGTGGGACGGAAGGGAAGGGAAGGGAAGGGAAGGTGAGTGGGACGGAAGGGAAGGGAAGGGAAGGGAAGGTGAGTGGGACGGAAAGGGAAGGGAAGGGAAGGGAAGGTGAGTGGGACGGAAGGGAAGGGAAGGGAAGGGAAGGTGAGTGGGACGGAAGGGAAGGGAAGGGAAGGGAAGGTGAGTGGGACGGAAGGGAAGGGAAGGGAAGGGAAGGTGAGTGGGACGAGAAGGGAAGGGAAGGAAGGGAAGGTGAGTGGGACGGAAGGGAAGGGAAGGGAAGGGAAGGTGAGTGGGACGGAAGGAAGGGAAGGGAAGGGAAGGTGAGTGGGACGGAAGGGAAGGGAAGGGAAGGGAAGGTGAGTGGGACGGAAGGGAGGGAAGGGAAGGGAAGGTGAGTGGGACGGAAGGGAAGGGAAGGGAAGGGAAGGTGAGTGGGACGGAAGGGAAGGGAAGGAAGGGAAGGTGAGTGGGACGGAAGGGAAGGGAAGGGAAGGGAAGGTGAGTGGGACGGAAGGGAAGGGAAGGGAAGGGAAGGTGAGTGGGACGGAAGGGGAAGGGAAGGGAAGGGAAGGTGAGTGGGACGGAAGGGAAGGGAAGGGAAGGGAAGGTGAGTGGGACGGAAGGGAAGGGAAGGAAGGGAAGGTGAGTGGGACGGAAGGGAAGGGAAGGGAAGGGAAGGTGAGTGGGACGGAAGGGAAGGGAAGGGAAGGGAAGGTGAGTGGGACGGAAGGGAAGGGAAGGGAAGGGAAGGTGAGTGGGACGGAAGGGAAGGGAAGGGAAGGGAAGGTGAGTGGGACGGAAGGGAAGGAAGGGAAGGGAAGGTGAGTGGGACGGAAGGGAAGGGAAGGGAAGGGAAGGTGAGTGGGACGGAAGGGAAGGGAAGGGAAGGGAAGGTGAGTGGGACGGAAGGGAAGGGAAGGGAAGGGAAGGTGAGTGGGACGGAAGGGAAGGGAAGGGAAGGGAAGGTGAGTGAGGGACGGAAGAAGGAGGTGTGGACGGAAGGGAAGGGAAGGAGGGAAGGTGAGTGGGACGGAAGGGAAGGGAAGGGAAGGGAAGGTGAGTGGGACGGAGGAGGAGGAGGAGGTGGACGGAAGGGAAGGGAAGGGAAGGAAGGTGAGTGGGACGGAAGGGAAGGGAAGGGAAGGGAAGGTGAGTGGGACGGAAGGGGAAGGGAAGGGAAGGGAAGGTGAGTGGGACGGAAGGGAAGGGAAGGGAAGGGAAGGTGAGTGGGACGGAAGGGAAGGGAAGGGAAGGGAAGGTGAGTGGGACGGAAGGGAAGGGAAGGGAAGGGAAGGTGAGTGGGACGGAAGGGAAGGAAGGGAAGGGAAGGTGAGTGGGACGGAAGGGAAGGGAAGGGAAGGGAAGGTGAGTGGGACGGAAGGGAAGGGAAGGGAAGGGAAGGTGAGTGGGACGGAAGGGAAGGGAAGGGAAGGGAAGGTGAGTGGGACGGAAGGGAAGGGAAGGGAAGGGAAGGTGAGTGGGACGGAAGGGAAGGGAAGGGAAGGGAAGGTGAGTGGGACGAAGGGAAGGGAAGGGAAGGGAAGGTGAGTGGGACGGAAGGGAAGGGAAGGGGAAGGGAAGGTGAGTGGGACGGAAGGGAAGGGAAGGGAAGGGAAGGTGAGTGGGACGGAAGGGGGAAGGGAAGGGAAGGGAAGGTGAGTGGGACGGAAGGGAAGGGAAGGGAAGGGAAGGTGAGTGGGACGGAAGGGAAGGAAGGGAAGGGAAGGTGAGTGGGACGGAAGGAAGGGAAGGGAGGGAAGGTGAGTGGGACGGAAGGGAAGGGAAGGGAAGGAAGGTGAGTGGGACGGAAGGAAGGGAAGGGAAGGGAAGGTGAGTGGGACGGAAGGGAGGGGAAGGGAAGGGAAGGTGAGTGGGACGGAAGGGAAGGGAAGGGAAGGGAAGGTGAGTGGGACGGAAGGGAAGGGAAGGAAGGGGAAGGTGAGTGGGACGGAAGGGAAGGGAAGGGAAGGGAGGTGAGTGGGACGGAAGGGAAGGGAAGGGAAGGGAAGGTGAGTGGACGGAAGGGAAGGGAAGGGAAGGGAAGGTGAGGTGGACGGAAGGGAAGGGAAGGGAAGGAAGGTGAGTGGGACGGAAGGGAAGGGAAGGGAAGGAGGTGAGTGGGACGAGGACGGAAGGGAGGAGGAAGGTGAGTGGGACAGAGGACGGAAGGGAAGGGAAGGTGAGTGCGGACAGAGGACGGAAGGAGAAGGGCGACGGGAGTGCGGGACAGAGGGCCGACGGAAGGGAAGGGAAGGTGAGTGGGACAGAGGACGGACGGGAAGGTGAGTGGGCCGTGTCTACCTTTGTGGCATCAACGGTTGCCACGGCGACAAAGCCTTTGTCGCCGTGTCTACCTTTGTGGCATCACCGGTTGCCACGGCGACAAAGCCTTTGTCGCCGTGTCTACCTTTGTGGCATCAACGGTTGCCACGGCGACAAAGCCTTTGTCGCCGTGTCTACCTTTGTGGCATCAACGGTTGCCACGGCGACAAAGCCTTTGTCGCCGTGTCTACCTTTGTGGCATCAACGGTTGCCACGGCGACAAAGCCTTTGTCGCCGTGTCTACCTTTGTGGCATCAACGGTTGCCACGGCGACAAAGCCTTTGTCGCCGTGTCTACCTTTGTGGCATCAACGGTTGCCACGGCGACAAAGGGGCAGCACGGTTGGCCACGGCAACAAAGGGGCATCAACGGTTGCCACGGCGACAAAGGGGCAGCAACGGTTGCCACGGCAACAAAGGGGCAGCAACGGTTGCCAAAGGCTTTGTCGCCGTGTCTACCTTTGTGGCATCAACGGTTGCCACGGCGACAAAGGGGCAGCAACGGTTGCCACGGCAACAAAGGGGCAGCAACGGTTGCCAAAGGCTTTGTTGCCGTGTCTACCTTTGTCTACCTTTGTGGCAGCAACGGTTGCCACGGCAACAAAGGGGCAGCAACGGTTGCCATGGCAACAAAGGGCAGCAATGGTTGCCACGGCAACAAACGTCACTTATAAAACACTTATAAAACACTTCTATGTGCTGTTTTTTTAGTTTGATGGACGTGTAGTAAATTCTAATGATCATATATAAGTTTGCAGACGTTTCTACATCACTTAAGTTCACTTTAGTTCAGAATCATTTCACATTACTTCAGTTCATCTCAGGTCAGTTCAGTTTGTCTTTGGTCAGTCCTCCGTCTCTGCCTCAAATATAATGTCTCCATGTGTTCATGTTTAATTAATGCTGCTCTAATCTGTTCAGGCTACCTCTGGCTCTAGAGTTCTCCAAAGAGGCCCAAAGATGTCACAACACAACTGACTTCTTTATCCTTTGAAGATTACGACCAGATGAGTGATAATGAGGACAAGTGTGAGTCTGTTGCCGAAGCAGCCAAAAAACTGAAGTGTCACAGCTGTCTGTATGATTGGACACACAAGTTCAGACACAAGCCAAGAACTCAGAGGTGGTGGTGATAAACCGGTTTATTGCCAAGAAAAAGGTGGGAACAGATGCACAGGGCGATGGAGATGGACCAGAAACCGGTTGGTGGGGGAATCCAGAGGAAGCAGGGACAGATATGCTGGGAGGGAGGCTGGCGGGCTGGTGGAGCAGAAAGAGGTTTCCAGGGAGACCACGACAGAGCAGGTGAGTTGATTGGTCCAGGAGCTGAAGACAGGGAAACAACAATCAATTAATTAATGCTAATGAAAACACTGAAGAAGAGACAAGAGCCAAGGTACCACTGTGAGTAAGCAGACGATCTGGCAACGAGTGGAGGACTGAACCAGGATTTATGGACGAGGTGAGTAGATGCAGACAGGCTCCATGATTTCAGGTGTGCAGGTAAGTGTTCAGCTCCGCCCAGCTCCAGACCAACCTCCAGTCAGAACACACACACACACCACACACACACATCTTACCGATACGTGCATATGGTTTGCAGGACGGTTTAAGACCAGGTCCTTCTTGTCCTGTGTTGGGAACATAAATACTTTTCAGATCGTTCAATGAATATGATCAAATTATTAGTAGTAGTTTATGGGCAGGGTAACTTTACTGAAATTCAAAATTGAAATAAGGGTATTTTCCAAAAGCAAAAAAATTAACATCAAACTAAAATAAACAATAATATTTTTTAAACCTTTATGATATATTCTGTACCTGATGTGGTTTTAGGGGTCTGTGTTGTAACAGCCTGCAATGAGAGATAAAAACATGTAGTTAGACTAAATGTGATAGAAACCTTTCCTCAATGCTGCACATTTGTCATTAAAGGACAAGTTCACATGTTTAAACGTGTGTCTTAAAACAACACAGCATGTTCACCTCATACAGGCCTAAATGTTCAAGGTGCAAATCCAATAGACCCAACAGATACTCACAGGCATGAGACGGTAGAGGCGGTTGATAAAATAGGCCTCTATAGTTAGGCCAAGCAGTGCCAAGCTCACCAGATGAAGAGCGGGGTTTGTGCTGCTCTGAAACACTGTCGCACTTTGTTTGACTTTTGTGGCTCTGGAGAGATGTTGCCATAGCTGTCCATCCATATCCACAGAGTGAAACTGGACATCAGACTCTGCCATTCCTGCTGCACAAATATCCTCAAGACACTGGGTAAAATACGTATCGTGAAAGGTCAGAGTGACAAACTGAGAGTTCAGAAGATGCTCACAGATGCACCTTCGGTTGTAGCTCGTCTGTGGAAAATGACAGTCTGCAAATTATCAGGCTTTGACTTTAAGGGCAAACCAGGTAAGCGTGCCAAGTGCAACCACAGCATCATGTCACAACATTTCCGTTCCATAACCACCTCAGATTTTCTCAGTTTCCCACAAACACACCTGCCATGTTCAAATAACATGTTTTCTAATACAAATCCACTGATGCATCTTCAACACATTGTTCTTTTCTTTCTTTAAACTTGAGCATCGTAAATTTCCATGGGCATAACTTTTTTCATGTTACAATTATAATACTGTATAGCAATTAAACAAAACTTGTATTTTATTAATGCAACAGTTCAGAGATGTACACATGTAGCATGTAACAAGAGATCAATGAGTAATTAAAATTGCAAGCAGTGATGAACGGGCCCTCGCGCCCCCACGCATGTCGGGCTGCGGCTCAGTCGGAGAATGTAGCATCACCAAGGTCTTATGTCTCAGCTGTGTCAATTTCAGGTTTAAATACTTAAGATTATGGGAGTAATCAGTGAAAGAATGAAGCAAGTGACTTCCTGTTGCCACTAGGTGGCGCTATGACTGTCACTAAATATGAGACTGTACATGTGTTCAGACCAGGACACTGAACAAGCATATTAAATTTGGTAAAGCTCAGACCATGTGGAGTCAAGTTATGAGGGTTTGAAATTTCATGGCGAAGCATCGAAATTCGCCGCGTCACCATGGCAACCAGGAATGATGGGTGAAAAAGCTTTTGATAACTTTTCATCTCCAATGTCTCAAGATGACTCTGTGTGAATTTGAAGTGGATAGGATGAAATCTCTAGGACTAGTTCGTTCAAATATGATGCCACAATCGGCATGAAAATCAATACTTTGATTCAAAATGGCCGACTTCCTGTTGGAGTGACGTCATGGGCACCTAGACGTTTTTTGTGCGTCTTGACATGATGAACATGTGTACCAAGTTTCGTTTCTCTATGTCAATCTGTGGCGAGGGGATGGATGTTTTTCATTTCTCAAGGGGGCGCTACAGAGCCATTTTGCCACGCCCATTTACAAAAACCATAAAATATCAAATTTTTCGCCAAGTCTGGCTTGCTTTGGTGGATTTGGAAAAGCTCAGACCATGTGAAGTCAAGTTATGAGGGTTTGAAATTTCATGGCGAAGCATCAAAATTCGCCACGTCACCACGGCAACCAGGAATGAAGGGGGAAAATGCTTTTGATAACTTTTTATCTCCAATGTGTCAAGATGAGTCTGTGTGAATTGGAAGTGGATGGGATGAAATCTCTAGGACTAGTTTGTTCAAATATGATGCCTGGAAATGACCAAAAAACTCACCAAAATTGAGAATTTTTCCCAAGATGGCCGACTTCCTGTTGGACTTAGGGTATGGGTCCAAATGGCGTTTTTGTGCGTATGGAGATGATACATAAACCTACCGAATTTCATTGTTCTACATCAATCGGGAAGGCGGAGGTTCAATTTTGAAATATTCAAGGGGGCGCTATTGAGCCGTTTAGTCACGCTCATCCCATTGAAGTATATAGGATGTTAAATGAACCCACTCCAGACGTGTGTGTTGAGTTTCGTTACCGTGGAGGCATCCTTTGCCCCTGAAAACTGTAATCGTATTTTCATGGCGTTGAATGTGTTGTCATGGCAACGGTATTTGATGATGGGTCATGAGTTGCAGAATGTAGCATCACCAAGGTCTTATGTCTCAGCTGAGTCAATTTTAGGTGGCAATACTTAAGATAATGGGAGTAATTAATGAACAAATGACGCAAGTGACTTCCTGTCGCCACTAGGTGGCGCTATGACTGCATTAAAATCAATATTTTGATTCAAAATGGCCGACTTCCTGTTGGAGTGACGTCATGGGACCCACAGACTTTTTTGTGCATCTTGACGTGATGAACATGTGTACCAAGTTTCATTTCTCTATGTCAATCTGGGGCGAGGGGCTCGATTTTCTTGATTTTGCAGGGGGCGCTAGAGAGCCATTTTAGCACGCCCGTTTATGCAAACCATAAAATATCAAATTTTTCGCCGGTCTGGCTTGCATGCCAACTTTGGTGACTTTTAAGGCACGTTCAGGGGGGCAAAAAGGCCGTTGTTGTGAGAGAAGAAAAAAAAGAATTAAAACTGCAAGCAGTGATGAACGGGCCCTCGCGCCCCCACGCATGTCGGGCTGCGGCTCGGTCGGAGAATGTAGCATCACCAAGGTCTTATGTCTCAGCTGAGTTAATTTCAGGTATAAATACTTAAGATTATGGGAGTAATTAGTCAACGAATGAAGCAAGTGACTTACTGTTGCCAGTAGGTGGCGCTATGACTGTCACTAAATATGAGACTGTACATGTGTTCAGACCAGGACGCTGAACAAGCATATTAAATTTGGAAAAGCTCAGACCATGTGGAGTCAAGTAATGAGGTTTTGAAATTTCATGGCGAAGCATCGAAATTCGCCGCGTCACCACGGCAACCAGGAATCATGGGCGAAAAAGCTTTTGATAACTTTTCATCTCCAATGTCTCAAGATGATTCTGTGTGAATTTGAAGTTGATGGGATGAAATCCCTAGGACTAGTTCGCTCAAATATGAGGCCTGGAAATGACCAAAAAACTCAGCAAAATATAGCATTTTTCCCAAGATGGCGGACTTCCTGTTGGACTTAGGGTATGGGTCCAAATGGCGTTTTTGTGCGTCTGGAGATGATACATAAACCTACCGAGTTTCATTCTTCTATGTCAATCGGGAAGGCTGAGGTTCAATTTTGAAATAATCAAGGGGGCGCTATTGAGCCGTTTAGCCACGCCCATCCCATTGAAGTATATAGGATGTTGAATGAACCCACTCCAGACGTGTGTGTTGAGTTTCATTACCGTGGACGCATCCTTTGCCCCTGAAAACTGTAATCGTATTTTCATGGCGTTGAATGTGTTGTCATGGCAACGGTATTTGATGATGGGTCATGAGTTGCAGAATGTAGCATCACCAAGGTCTTATTTGTCAGTTGACTCAAATTCAGGTGTAAATACTTAAGATTATGGGAGTAATTAGTGAAAGACTGAAGCAAGTGACTTCCTGTTGCCAGTAGGTGGCGCTATGACTGTCACTAAATATGAGACTGTACATGTGTTCAGACCGGGACGCTGAACAAGCATATTAAATTTGGAAAAGCTCAGACCATGTGGAGTCAAGTTATGAGAGTTTGAAATTTCATGGCGAAGCATCGAAATTCGCTGCGTCACCACGGCAACCAGGAATGACGGGCAAAAAAGCTTTTGATAACTTTTCATCTCCAATGTCTCAAGATGACTCTCTGTGAATTTGAAGTGGATGGGATGAAAACTGTAGGACGAGTTCGTTAAAGTACGAGGAGTGGAAAACGCCAAAATCGCACATATTTTTCAAAATGGCCGACTTCCTGTTGGAGTGACGTCATGGGCCCCAATGACTTTTTTGTGCGTCTGGACATGATACATATATATACCAAATTTCGTTCATGTACGTCAATCTCTCACATTTTTATATTCAATAGGGGGCGCTATTGAGCCATTTTG
This sequence comes from Scomber colias, assembly GCA_021039105.1. Lineage (NCBI taxonomy): Eukaryota > Metazoa > Chordata > Actinopteri > Scombriformes > Scombridae > Scomber > Scomber colias. Next base: position 10,640 of record JAJDFG010001771.1, read on the forward strand.
CCACGCCCATTTCTGCAAACCATAAAATATCAAAATTTTCGCCGGGTCTGGCTTGCGTGCAAACTTTGGTGACTTTTCGAGCACGTTCAGGGGGGCAAAAAGCCCGTTGTTTTGGGAGAAGAAGAAGAATTAAAACTGCAAGCAGTGATGAACGGGCCCTCGCGCCCCCACGCATGTCGGGCTGCGGCTCGGTCGGAGAATGTAGAATCACCAAGGTCTTATGGTTCAGCTGTGTCAATTTCAGGTGTAAATACTTATGATTATGGGAGTAATTAGTGAAAGAATGAAGCAAGTCACTTCCTGTTGCCAGTAGGTGGCGCTATGACTGTCACTAAATATGAGACTGTACATGTGTTCAGACCAGGATGCTGAACAAGCATATTAAATTTGGTAAAGCTCAGACCATGTTGAGTCAAGTTATGAGGGTTTGAAATTTCATGGCGAAGCATCGCAATTCGCCGCGTCACCACGGCAACCAGGAATGACGGGCGAAAAAGCTTTTGATAACTTTTCATCTCCAATGTCTGAAGATGACTCTGTGTGAATTTGAAGTAGATGGGATGAAAACTCTAGGACTAGTTCGCTCAAATATGATGCCACAATCGGCATGAAAATCAATACTTTGATTCAAAATGGCCGACTTCCTGTTGGAGTGACGTCATGGGCACCTGACGTTTTTTGTGAGTCTTGACATGATGAACATGTGTACCAAGTTTCGTTTCTCTATGTCAATCTGTGGCGAGGGGATGGATGTTTTTCATTTCTCAAGGGGGCGCTACAGAGCCATTTTGCCACGCCCATTTACAAAAACCATAAAATATCAAATTTTTCGCCAAGTCTGGCTTGCTTTGGTGAATTTGAAAAAGCTCAGACCATGTGGAGTCAAGTTATGAGGGTTTGAAATTTCATGGCGAGGCATCGAAATTCGCCGCGTCACCACGGCAACCAGGAATGACGGGCGAAAAAGCTTTTGATAACTTTTCATCTCCAATGTGTCAAGATGATTCTCTGTGAATTTGAAGTGGATGGGATGAAATCCCTAGGACTAGTTCGTTCAAATATGTGGCCTTGAAGTCATCAAAAAATTGACCAAAATTGAGCATTTTTCCAAGATGGCCGACTTCCTGTTGGACTTAGGGTATGGGTCCAAATGGCGTTTTTGTGCGTCTGGAGATGATACATAAACCTACCGAGTTTCATTCTTCTATGTCAATCGAGAAGGCGGAGGTTCAATTTTGAAATATTCAAGGGGGCGCTATTGAGCCGTTTAGCGACACCCATCCCATTGAAGTATATAGGATGTTAAATGAACGCACTCCAGACATGTGTGTTGAGTTTCGTTACCGTGGAGGCATCCTTTGCCCCTGAAAACTGTAATCGTATTTTCATGGCGTTGAATGGGTTGTCATGGCAACGGTATTTGATGATGGGTCACGAGTTGCAGAATGTGGCATCACCAAGGTCTTATGTCTCAGCTGAGTCAATTTCAGGTGGAAATACTTAAGATTATGGGAGTAATTAATGAACAAATGACGCAAGTGACTTCCTGTTGCCAGTAGGTGGCGCTATGACTGTCACTAAATATGAGACTGTACATGTGTTCAGAGCAGGACACTGAACAAGCATCTGAAATTTGGTAAAGCTCAGACCATGTGGAGTCAAGTTATGAGGGTTTGAAATTTCATGGCGAAGCATCGAAATTCGCCGCGTCACCACGGCAACCAGGAATGACGTGGGAAAAAGCTTTTGATAACTTTTCATCTCCAATGTCTCAAGATGACTCTGTGTGAATTTGAAGTAGATGGGATGAAAACTCTAGGACTAGTTCGCTCAAATATGATGCCACAATCGGCATTAAAATCAATACTTTGATTCAAAATGGCCGACTTCCTGTTGGAGTGACGTCATGGGCCCCACTGACTTTTTTGTGCGTCTTGACATGATGAACATGTGTACCAAGTTTCGTTTCTCTATGTCAATCTGGGGCGAGGGGATCGATGTTCTTGATTTTGCAGGTGGCGCTAGAGAGCCATTTTGGCACGCCCATTTATGCAAACCATAAAATATCAAATTTTTCGCCGGGTCTGGCTTGCGTGCAAACTTTGGTGACTTTTCATGCACGTTCAGGGGGGCAAAAAGCCCGTTGTTGTGGGAGAAAAAGGTAGAAGAATTAAAACTGCAAGCAGTGATGAACGGGCCCTCGCGCCCCCACGTATGTCGGGCTGTGTCTCGGTCGGAGAATGTAGCATCACCAAGGTCTTATGTCTCAGCTGAGTTAATTTCAGGTATAAATACTTAAGATTATGGGAGTAATCAGTAAAAGACTGAAGCAAGTGACTTCCTGTTGCCAGTAGGTGGCGCTATGACTGTCACTGAACATGAGACTGTATATGTGTTCAGACCAGGACGCTGAACAAGCATCTGAAATTTGGAAAAGCTCAGACCATGTGGAGTCAAGTTATGAGGTTTTGAAATTTCATGGCGAAGCATCGAAATTCGCCGCTTCACCACGGCAACCAGGAATGGCGGGGGTAAAAGCTTTTGATAACTTTTCATCTCCAATGTCTCAAAATGATTCTGTGTGAATTTGAAGTTGATGGGATGAAATCCCTAGGACTAGTTTGTTCAAGTATGATGCGTGGAAATGACCAAAAAACTCAGCAAAATATAGCATTTTTCCCAAGATGGCCGACTTCCTGTTGGACTTAGGGTATGGGTCCAAATGGCGTTTTTGTGCGTCTGGAGATGATACATAAACCTACCGAGTTTCATTCTTCTATGTCAATCGGGAAGGCTGAGGTTCAATTTTGAAATATTCAAGGGGGCGCTATTGAGCCGTTTAGCCACGCCCATCCCATTGAAGTATATAGGATGTTAAATGAACCCACTCCAGACGTGTGTGTTGAGTTTCATTACCGTGGACGCATCCTTTGCCCCTGAAAACTGTAATCGTATTTTCATGGCGTTGAATGTGTTGTCATGGCAACGGTATTTGATGATGGGTCATGAGTTGCAGAATGTAGCATCACCAAGGTCTTATTTGTCAGTTGACTCAAATTCAGGTGTAAATACTTAAGATTGTGGGAGTAATTAGTGAAAGACTGAAGCAAGTGACTTCCTGTTGCCAGTAGGTGGCGCTATGACTGTCACTAAATATGAGACTGTACATGTGTTCAGACCGGGACGCTGAACAAGCATATTAAATTTGGAAAAGCTCAGACCATGTGGAGTCAAGTTATGAGAGTTTGAAATTTCATGGCGAAGCATCGAAATTCGCCGCGTCACCACGGCAACCAGGAATGACGGGCAAAAAAGCTTTTGATAACTTGTCATCTCCAATGTCTCAAGATGACTCTCTGTGAATTTGAAGTGGATGGGATGAAAACTGTAGGACTAGTTCGTTAAAGTACGAGGAGTGGAAAACGCCAAAATTGCACATATTTTTCAAAATGGCCGACTTCCTGTTGGAGTGACGTCATGGGCCCCACTGACTTTTTTGTGCGTCTGGACATGATACATATATATACCAAATTTCGTTCATGTACGTCAATCTCTCACATTTTTATATTCAATAGGGGGCGCTATTGAGCCATTTTGCCACGCACATTTCTGCAAACCATAAAATATCAAAATTTTCGCCGGGTCTGGCTTGCGTGCAAACTTTGGTGACTTTTCGAGCACGTTCAGGGGGGCAAAAAGCCCGTTGTTTTGGGAGAAGAAAAATAATAATCTGGACAGATACAATAGGGCTTCGCGCTGGTCAGCGCTCGGGCCCTAATTAAAACTGCAAGCAGTGATGAACGGGCCCTCGCGCCCCCATGCACCGTGCCGTACGCGCATGTCGGTGCATGCTGCAGGCACACGGCAGACACACCGGCCACGTAGACGTCTTGGCACCCGGGCTCGTAATGAATGTTGTGTGATGGGGCTAAGTCATATCGCATGTGTCCACTAGGTGGCGCTAGAGATCACCCACCAATGACATGTCATGTTGTAGTGTGTGATGTGGAGAACACATCCTGTAAATTTCATGTAAATCGGATAATGTTTGTCATATGAGGCTGACTTCCTGTGTCCAGTAGGTGGCGCTGTGTATATGAAGCAGTATTGATACATAGATGTGTTCAGGGCGGGACCCTCTACATGTGTGATCAATTTGGTGTAGGTGGGACAATGTCTGTAGGAGTTATAAGGACTTCCTGCTTTATGGCGAAGCATCGAAATTGTTTGCACAGCCACGCCCAACAGGAATAAGTCATAAAAAAGCTTTTGATAACTTGTCATCTCCAATGTCTCAAGATGACTCTGTGCGAAAGTGAAGTGGATGGGATGAAATCTCTAGGACTAGTGCGTTCAAATATGAGGCGTGACCAAAACACTCACCAAAATATAGCATTTTCCCAAGATGGCCGACTTCCTGTTGGTCTTAGGGTATGGGTCCAAATGGCGTTTTTGTGCGTCTGGAGATGATACATAAACCTACCGAATTTCATTCTTCTATGTCAATCGGGAAGTCTGAGGTTCAATTTTGAAATATTCAAGGGGGCGCTATTGAGCCATTTAGTCACGGCCATCCCATTGAAGTATATAGGATGTTAAATGACCACACTCCAGACGTGTGTGTTGAGTTTCGTTACCGCGGAGGCATCCTTTGCCCCTGAAAAGTGTAATCGTATTCCATGGCGTTGAATGCGTTGTCATGGCAACAGTATTTGATGATGGGTCACGAGTTGCAGAATGTAGCATCACCAAGGTCTTATGTCTCAGCTGAGTCAATTTCAGGTGTAAATACTTAAGATTATGGGAGTAATTAGTGAAAGAATGAAGCAAGTGACTTCCTGTTGCCAGTAGGGGGCGCTATGACTGTCACAAAATATGAGACTGCACATGTGTTCAGACTGGGACGCTGAACAAGCATATTAAATTTGGAAAAGCTCAGACCATGTGGAGTCAAGTTATGAGGGTTTGAATTTTCATGGCGAAGGATCGAAATTCGCTGCGTCACCACGGCAACCAGGAATGACGAGGGAAAAAGCTTTTGATAACTTGTCATCTCCAATGTCTCAAGATGATCCTGTGTGAATTTGAAGTGGATGGGATGAAGATTATGGGAGTAATTAGTGAAAGAATGAAGCAAGTGACTTCCTGTTGCCAGTAGGTGGCGCTATGACTGTCACTAAATATGAGACTGTACATGTGTTCAGACCAGGACACTGAACAAGCATCTGAAATTTGGTAAAGCTCAGACCATGTGAAGTCAAGTTATGAGGGTTTGAAATTTCATGGCGAAGGATCGAAATTCGCCGCGTCACCACAGCAACCAGGAATGACGGGGGGAAAAGCTTTTGATAACTTGTCATCTCCAATGTCTCAAGATGATTCTGTGTGAATTTGAAGTGGATGGGATGAAATCTCTAGGAGTAGTGCGTTCAAATATGATGCCACAATTTGCATTAAAATCAATATTTAGATTCAAAATGGCCGACTTCCTGTTGATGTTAGGGTATGTGTCCAAGAGACTTTTTGGTGCGTCTTGACATGATGAACATGTGTACCAAGTTTCGTTTCTCTATGTCAATCTGTCACGAGGGGCTCGCTTTTATTGATTTTGTAGGGGGCGCTAGAGAGCCATTTTGACACGCCCATTTGTGCAGACCATAAAATATCGAAATTTTCGCCGGGTCTGGCTTGCGTGCAAACTTTGGTGACTTTTAAGGCGCGTTCAGGGGGTCAAAAAGGTCGTCGTTGTGAGAGAAGAAAAATAATAATTAAAACTGCAAGCAGTGATGAACGGGCCCTCGCGCCCCCACGCATGTCGGGCTGCGGCTCGGTCGGAGAATGTAGCATCACCAAGGTCTTATGTCTCAGCTGTGTCAATTTCAGGTGTAAATACTATGAATATGAAAGAATGAAGCAAGTGACTTCCTGTTGCCAGTAGGTGGCGCTATGACTGTCGGTAAATATGAGACTGTACATGTGTTCAGACCAGGACGCTGAACAAGCAAATTAAATTTGGTAAAGCTCAGACTATGTGGAGTCAAGTTATGAGGGTTTGAAATTTCATGGCGAAGCATCGAAATTCGCCGCATCACCACGGCAACCAGGAATGACCGGCGAAAAAGCTTTTGATAACTTTTCATCTCCAATGTCTCAAGATGACTCTGTGTGAATTTGAAGTGGATGGGATGGAATCTGTAGGACTAGTGCGTTCAAATATGAGGCCTGGAAATGACCAAAAAAATCACCAAAATATAGCATTTTTCCCAAGATGTCCGACTTCCTGTTGGACTTAGGGTATGGGTCCAAATGGCGTTTTTGTGCGTCTGGAGATGATACATAAACCTACTGAGTTTCATTCTTCTATGTCAATCGGGAAGGCCGAGGTGCAATTTTGAAATATTCAAGGGGGCGCTATTGAGCCATGTAGCCACGCCCATCCCATTGAAGTATATAGGATGTTAAATGACCCCACTCCAGACGTGTGTGTTGAGTTTCGTTACCGTGGAGGCATCCTTTGCCCCTGAAAAGTGTAATCGTATGTCATGGCGTTGAATGCATTGTCATGGCAACAGTATTTGATGATGGGTCACGACTTGCAGAATGTAGCATCACCAAGGTCTTATGTCTCACCTGAGTCAATTTCAGGTGTAAATACTTAAGATTATGGGAGTAATTAGTGAAAGAATGAAGCAAGTGACTTCCTGTTGCCAGTAGGGGGCGCTATGACTGTCACAAAATATGAGACTGCACATGCGTTGAGAATGGGACACTGAACGATCAAAGTAAATTTGGAAAAGCTCAGACCATGTGGAGTCAAGTTATGAGGGTTTGAATTTTCATGGCGAAGGATCGAAATTCGCTGCATCACCACGGCAACCAGGAATGACGAGGGAAAAAGCTTTTGATAACTTGTCATCTCCAATGTCTCAAGATGATCCTGTGTGAATTTGAAGTGGATGGGATGAAGATTATGGGAGTAATTAGTGAACGAATGAAGCAAGTGACTTCCTGTTGCCACTAGGTGGCGCTATGACTGTCACTAAATATGAGACTGTACATGTGTTCAGACCGGGACGCTGAACAAGCATGTGAAATTTGGTAAAGCTCAGACCATGTGAAGTCAAGTTATGAGGGTTTGAATTTTCATGGCGAAGGATCGAAATTCGCCGCGTCACCACGGCAACCAGGAATGACGGGGGAAAAAGCTTTTGATAATTTTGCATCTCCAATGTCTCAAGATGACTCTGTGTGAATTTGAAGTGGATGGGAAGAAAACTGTAGGAGTAGTTTGTTCATATATGATGCCACAATTTGCATTAAAATCAATATTTTGATTCAAAATGGCCGACTTCCTGTTGGTGTTAGGGTATGTGTCCAAGAGACTTTTTGGTGCGTCTTGACATGATGAACATGTGTACCAAGTTTCGTTGCTCTATGTCAATCTGTGGCGAGGGGCTCGATTTTCTTGATTTTGCAGGGGGCGCTAGAGAGCCATTTTGCCTCGCCGATTCATGCAAACCATAAAATATCAAATTTTTCGCCGGGTCTGACCAGCATGCAAACTTTGGTGAGTTTCGCGGCACGTTTAGGGGGGCAAAAAGGCAGTTACTTTGTCAGAAGAAAAATAAAGAGAATAATAATAATCATGGCAAAAACAATAGGGCTTCGCGCTGGTCAGCGCTCGGGCCCTAATTAAAACTGCAAGCAGTGATGAACGGGCCCTCGCGCCCCCACGCATGTCGGGCTGCGGCTCGGTCGCAGAATGTAGCATCACCAAGGTCTTATGTCTCAGCTGAGTTAATTTCAGGTGTAAATACTTAAGATTATGGGAGTAATTAGTCAACGAATGAAGCAAGTGACTTACTGTTGCCAGTAGGTGGCGCTATGACTGTCACTAAATATGAGACTGTACATGTGTTCAGACCAGGACGCTGAACAAGCATATGAAATTTGGAAAAGCTCAGACCATGTGGAGTCAAGTAATGAGGGTTTGAAATTTCATGGCGAAGCATCGAAATTCGCCGCTTCACCACTGCAACCAAGAATGGCGAGGGAAAAAGCTTTTGATAACTTGTCATCTCCAATGTCTCAAGATGACTCTGTGTGAATTTGAAGTGGATGGGATGAAATCTCTAGGACTAGTGCGTTCAAATATGAGGCCTGGAAATGACCAAAAAATGCACCAAAATTGAGCATTTTTCCCAAGATGGCGGACTTCCTGTTGGACTTAGGGTATAGGTCCAAATGGCATTTTTGTGCGTCTGGAGATGATACATAAACCTACCGAATTTCATTGTTCTATGTCAATCGGGAAGGCTGAGGTTCAATTTTGAAATATTCAAGGGGGCGCTATTGAGCCGTTTAGCCACGCCCATCCAATTGAAGTATATAGCATGTTAAATGACCGCACTCCAGACGTGTGTGTTGAGTTTCGTTACCGTGGAGGCATCCTTTGCCCCTGAAAACTGTACTCGTATTTTCATGGCGTTGAATGCGTTGTCATGGCAACAGTATTTGATGATTGGTCATGAGTTGCAGAATGTAGCATCACCAAGGTCTTATGTCTCAGCTGAGTCAATTTGAGGTGGAAATACTTAAGATTATGGGAGTAATTAATGAACAAATGACGCAAGTGACTTCCTGTTGCCAGTAGGTGGCGCTATGACTGTCACTAAATATGAGACTGTACATGTGTTCAGACCAGGACACTGAACAAGCATCTGAAATTTGGAAAAGCTCAGACCATGTGGAGTCAAGTTATGAGGGTTTGAAATTTCATGGCGAAGGATCGAAATTCGCCGCGTCACCACGGCAACCAGGAATGACGGGGGGTAAAAGCTTTTGATAACTTTTCATCTCCAATGTCTCAAGATGACTCTGTGTGAATTTGAAGTGGATGGGATGAAATCTCTAGGACTAGTTCGCTCAAATATGATGCCACGATCTGCATTAAAATCAATATTTTGATTCAAAATGGCCGACTTCCTGTTGGAGTTAGGGTATGTGTCCAAGAGACTTTTTGGTGCGTCTTGACATGATGAATATGTGTACCAAGTTTCGTTTCTCTATGTCAATCTGTCACGAGGGGCTCGCTTTTATTGATTTTGTAGGGGGCGCTAGAGAGCCATTTTGGCACGCACATTTGTGCAAACCATGAAATATCGAAATTTTCGCCAGGTGTGGCTTGAGTGCAAACTTTGGTGAGTTTCGCGGCACGTTCAGGGGGGCAAAAATGCCGTCATCGGGAGAGAAAAAAAATAATAATAATAATCATGGCAAAAACAATAGGGCTTCGCGCTGGTCAGCGCTCGGGCCCTAATAATAATCTGGACGATTACAATAGGGCTTCGCGCTGGTCAGCGCTCGGGCCCTAATAATCCGGACAGATACAATAGGGCTTCGCGCTGGTCAGCGCTCGGGCCCTAATAATCATGGCAAAAACAATAGGGCTTCGCGCTGGTCAGCGCTCGGGCCCTAATAATCATGGCAAAACCAATAGGGCTTCGCGCTGGTCAGCGCTCGGGCCCTAATAATAATAATCTTGACAGATACAATAGGGCTTCGCGCTGGTCAGCGCTCGGGCCCTAAAAACTGTTACCATTTCAACTCAAACATGTCAAAAAGACAGTTAAAACATTCAGAAGAACGTGTCACTACCTCCTCCCGTCCCGTAGGTGGAACAGCGTGCTTTAAGAGGTTAAACTTACTGTCTTTTTTCAAAAAGAAGGAAAAGCTGCATGACACTTCAAAACGAGTCAGAAAAGCCTCCACAAGCGGCGACGAGGGCAGCTGCAGCGGTCATGTTGATGGTCAAAACCGGCTGCAGCAGGAGGTTAGCGCCGCAACAGCTAGCCAGGTTCACCAACGGCTAGCCAAGCCGGGGCAAGAGGCTGGCACCATGGCAACAGCTAGCCGGGTTCACCAACAGCTAGCCGGGTTCACCGACAGCTAGCCTGGTTCACCAACGGCTATCCGGGTACACCAACGGCTAGCCAAGCCGAGGCAAGAGGCTGGCACCATGGCAACAGCTAGCCGGGTTCACCAACAGCTAGCCTGGTTCACCAACGGCTATCCGGGTACACCAACGGCTAGCCAAGCCGAGGCAAGAGGCTGGCACCATGGCAACAGCTAGCTGGGTTCACTGACAGCTAGCCAAGCCGGGGCAGGGGGCTGGCACCGTGGCAACAGCTACCCGGGTTTACCGACAGCTAGCCAAGCCGGGGCAGTATGCTGGCACCGTGGCAACAGCTAGCCCGGTTCACCGACAGCTAGCCAAGCCGGGGCAGGAGGCTGGCACCGTGGCAGCAGCTGGTCAGGTTCACCGCCAGCCGGAGCAGGAGCCAGCTACAGTGCTAGCAGTCAGCCAGGTGGACCAGCAACAGGCGGGTACCCTGGCATCAGCTAGCCCGGTACAACAGCCGGAGCAACAGGCGGGTACCCTGGCATCAGCTAGCCCGGTACAACAGCCGGAGCAACAGGCGGGTACCCTGACATCAGCTAGTCCGGTACAACAGCCGGAGCAACAGGCGGGTACCCTGACATCAGCTAGCCCGGTACAACAGCCGGAGCAACAGGCGGGTACCCTGGCATCAGCTAGCCCAGTACAACAGCCGGAGCAAAAGGCGGGTGCCCTGGCATCAGCTAGCCCGGTACAACAGCCGGAGCAACAGGCGGGTACCCTGGCATCAGCTAGCCCGGTACAACAGCCGGAGCAAAAGGCGGGTACCCTGGCATCAGCTAGCCCGGTACAACAGCCGGAGCAACAGGCGGGAACCGCGACATCAGCTGGCTTACATCAGGAAGATTGAGAAGGAGAGGAGAGCGCATTGAGCGGAGAGGAGTGTTGGACGTCCAGCGACAGGTCAGGGATGGGATGGGATGCACAACCCGAAAAAAAGAGGACAATCCGGGCATGCTCGTGATGTGGGGTGTTTTGGACAACTAAGTATGGTGAGTACATCTGTCTATTAATAGGCCGCCGTGCCAATCTTTGAATAATAATAATGGAAGATGATATAATGTGTGATTTATTAAAAGCTTTGTTTTACACGTTAGACCTGTTGACTGTATACTGTAAGTCCCACCTGTGGTGATGTGGGCATTGGCCTGTGCTGTGCGGAGTATAGCCTAAAATAATTGTAAATTATTGTCATAACATTTATATCGTGGATATTATATTGAGGCTTGTAAGTCCCACAGCGTGGCAGGTGGGCATTTTCATGTTGTTTTCACGTTTGCACGTTTTCTGTATACGTTCAGGGACCTGTGCCCGTCTCTTCATCCCTGAGCTGTCATACTTTGCGTTCCGGCACCTTATTAATCACAAATTAAGCACTGGGAGGGAGGACAGGAAGGGTGGAGGGGTGAAGGAAAGAAGGAGGGAGGGAGGAAGGATGGATGGATGGAGGAAAGAAGGAAGGAAGGAAAGGGGGAAGGAAAGAAGGAACAGTCAAAACAGAAATCCAGTTAACCCTCCTGTTGTCCTTGAGTCAAGGAAGGAAGGAAGGAAGGATGGAAGGGAGGAAGGATGGAAAGATGAAGGGAAGGAAGGAAGGGTGGAAGGAAAGAAAGGAAGAAGAAAGGAAGGTAGGAGGGAGAAAGGAAAAGAGGAAGGAAGGAAAGAAGGAGGGATGGAGGAAGGGTGGACAGAAGGAAGGAAGGAAGGGGGATGGAGGAAGGAAAGAAGGAAGGGAGGAAAGAGAGAGGAAGGAAAGAAAGAGAGGAGGGAGGAAGGAAGGAAAGAAGGAACAGTCAAAACAGACGGGGTTAATTTCCACCATCAGATCTCTAAAGTTAAAAAAAAAAGAAAAAGCTGTCAAACTATCTGTGAAACCTTAGCAACCATATAAATGGATCTTCACTCCTTTTCAGCTGATACAGAGTTCATTATGCTGCCATCTCAGCGCCTTTCTTCTATCAAATGTTCCTGTGCTGGAATATTGTTCAGTAGATGTTTTCTTCATGAGGACAAACAAAGTCAGAGCATTGTGTTTTTATTTGTTAGTTTGTTTTTATAAACGTAATGTTGAGTTATTACAGACCCTGTCTTCATATGATTCTTTTAAAATGAGACTAAAGTAGTTTTGCTGGAGCTCAGGAAACAGGTTAACACATAGAAACATAGAAAACAGTTTAATGAAGCAGTGCCTTATTGAAAAGGGAAGATGTTCTCTGTCCTCTTACTGGGAATGAAGCTCTGTCCTCATCTGAACGGCAGCGTCTTTTCTTTTCTTTTCTTTTCTTTTCTTTAGTAGAGAAGAGTCGACACAATGACAGCAGGTTTCCATTTTGGCTCATGTTGAGTCAAAGTCTTTCTCACGTTGTACTTTTACATTTATTCACTGCAGACATTTCTGTTAACTTAGATTTTATTGTTTCTACTCAGAGGAGACAAACCACTAGACTACTTTAACCCTCCTGTTGTCCTCAAGGCAAGGCAGGAAGGGAGGAAGGGAGAGAGTAAGAAGGAAGGAAAAGAGGGAGGAAGGAAGGAAAGGAAAGGACAGGAAGGAAGGACAGAGGAAAGTAAAGAAGGAAGGAAAGGAAGGGAGGAAGGAAGGACGGAGGAAGGAAGAAAGAAAGGAAGGAAGGACGGAGGAAAGGAAGGGAGGGAAGGAAGGAAAGGAAGGAAAGAAGGAAGACTACGTTAACCCTCCTGTTGTCCTCAAGGCAAGGCAGGAAGGGAGGGAGGAAAGGAAGAAGGAAGGAAGGGAGAGAGTAAGAAGGAAGGAAAAGAGGGAGGAAGGAAGGAAGGAAGGAAAGAAGGACAGGAAGGAAGGACAGAGGAAAGTAAAGAAGGAAGGGAGGAAGGAAGGAAAGAAAGGAAGTGAGGATGGAAGGAAAGGAGAGAGTGAGAAAGAAGGGAGGAAGGAAGGAAGGAAGGGAAGGAAAGAAGGAAAGGAAGGGAGGACGGAGGAAAGTGAAGGAAGGAAGGAAGGGACAGAAAGAAGGAAAGGAAGGAAGGACGGAGTTTTTCTAATTCTTTTCTTTTTTGTTTTTAACATATGCTCCTAGGTGTATGTCATTTCTTTTGTTATAAAGCACTTATTTAATTGTATGACAGGTGCATGACATCATCGATCACATGCGTGTTTGGTATCATGTTCATCCTTGCTCTTCATTTTGGTTGCTGTTTCATCGCTAATCAAACACACTAGTCTCCTCCTTCTCTTGTATAAAATGAATGTCATCCTTTTAAACACGTTAATCCTCCCTTTTATTTAAATATTGATGATGTTGAACAAGATATTTTACTGTATCAACTGGAGCTGCTCCCTTCCACAATAACCTCACTGCCACCAACAATAACAAGAAGAAGTGAGTGAATGATGGCAGCTGAGGTGATGTGATAGCGTGATATGTGATCTGTCACTCAAACCTGATCCAGGTCAACATTTAGCTCCAAATCCTGATCCTGAGTCTGCTTATCGATTATTCATGTCTTATCATATCAGCTGCAGAGGTTGTTTATACACCTGGAGTCTTACTGCCTGGTGTGTGTGTGTGTGTGTGTGTGTGTGTGTGTGTGTGTGTGTGTGTGTGTGTGTGTTCATATACACATCAATTTGTGTGTGTGTGTGTGTGTGTGTGTGTGAATGAACCTGAATGTGTTGTCAGCGCCTCAAACTGACAGCTGAACTATCCACCCAGCATTAATTGAGTTCACACACACACACACACACACACACACACACACACACACACACACACACACACACACACACACACACACACACATAAAAACAAAATAAAAGAAAAGAAAAACACCCTTCATGCCATAATTTGTTTCCCTGGTGTCGCCTCCCGACATGGCGGAGATTGAAGCAGAATATTAGCGAGAGATTATGTCGACTTTTAGAAAAGTTGTTTTGCTGGCGTCGAGCGTTCGGACTGACAGATGAGGACGAGCTGCTGGAGTGTTTATTGGCTCCGGAGGGGATCGGAGGCACACGGCCATGTTTGTGTGTTAGTGAGGAGAGAATCTTCTGGAAGGTCTGACAGAGAGAGAAACACACGGGAGGGAAATCAGATGGATGGAGGAAGAAGAGGATGAGTGAGTGAGTGAATGAATGAATGAATAATGGAGAATGGGAGGAAAGGAGGGAATGAGTGAATAAATGTAAATGTAATCTATTACAGTTACTGATGATTATAAAGGAGGTTACATCTGAAGTCAGACCTATAAGATTTTACTCAGGAGGGTTTTTCCCTCATTTTTTAATATTTAACATGAAACTCACTTTATTCATCAAATATCTTTATTTTATATTCCAAAATCTACATGAAGGAGGGAGGAAGGAAGGACAGAGTGAAGGAAGGGAGGAAGGAAGGACAGAGTGAAGGAAGGAAGGAAGGAAGGAG
>JAJDFG010001772.1:0-27422 GCA_021039105.1 Scomber colias
CCCCCGACACCGGTAAGTAAGACACACACACACACACACACACGTATTAAACATTAGTGTGTAGTCTGTGTCTCCTCGGCTTGTTTCCCTCTAAACTTCTCACGTGGTCTCATTTCAAAGATAAGAGAAAAAGTCCAACAACTGAAAACACATTTGTGTATCAGAACTCATTTTTTTCTTCTTTCCTCTCCCATTAATCATCTCAGCAGCCCTCACATTTATCTGCTGACCCTTTGGAGGGGCCCTACCCCTAGGTTGGGAACCACTGGACTAAACTAGCTAACTGTATATAAAGTAGTGTAAACTAGCTAACTGTATATAAAGTAGTGTAAAACTAGCTAACTGTATATAAAGTAGTGTAAACTAGCTAACTGTATATAAAGTAGTATCAACTAGCTAACTGTATATAAAGTAGTATAAACTAGCTAACTGTATATAAAGTAGTGTAAACTAGCTAACTGTATATAAAGTAGTAAACTAGCTAACTGTATATAAAGTAGTGTAAACTAGCTAACTGTATATAAAGTAGTGTAAACTAGCTAACTGTATATAAAGTAGTATAAACTAGCTAACTGTATATAAAGTAGTGTAAACTAGCTAACTGTATATAAAGTAGTATAAACTAGCTAACTGTATATAAAGTAGTATAAACTAGCTAACTGTATATAAAGTAGTATAAAACTAGCTAACTGTATATAAAGTAGTATAAACTAGCTAACTGTATATAAAGTAGTGTAAACTAGCTAACTGTATATAAAGTAGTATAAACTAGCTAACTGTATATAAAGTAGTGTAAACTAGCTAACTGTATATAAAGTAGTATAAAACTAGCTCCACCTCCAGCAGCTACAACAGTAACATGTTGCTCTAACACTGATGCTTCACTATTAATAATCTGATGATGTCATATATAATAATATATCACTACTTTTACTGTAATACTGCATACTACATCACTATAATACTGCAGTACTTTTACTGTAATACTGCATACTACATTACTCATAATACTGCAGTACTTTTACTGTAATACTGCATACTACACCACTCTTAATACTGCAGTACTTTTACTGTAATACTGCATACTACATCACTATAATACTGCAATACTTTTACTGTAATACTGCATACTACATCACTCATAATACTGCAGTACTTTTACTGTAATACTGCATACTACATCACTATAATACTGCAGTACTTTTACTGTAATACTGCATACTACATCACTCATAATACTGCAGTACTTTTACTGTAATACTGCATACTACATCACTCATAATACTGCAGTACTTTTACTGTAATACTGCATACTACATCACTCTAATACTGCAGTACTTTTACTGTAATACTGCATACTACATCACTCATAATACTGCAGTACTTTTACTGTAATACTGCATACTACATCACTCATAATACTGCAGTACTTTTACTGTAATACTGCATACTACATCACTGTAATACTGCAGTACTTTTACTGTAATACTGCATACTACATCACTCATAATACTGCAGTACTTTAACGGAGACTGTAACTGAAGGAATACAGGTGTTCTCTCCCTTCAGAGCTACAGTTTGTAGATGGGTGTAACCAACATGTGACGCAGCACAGAGCTATCAGGCTGCATTCCCTGCATGATCACATGATCAGATCAATGTTCAAACTTGTCTAATTTATCAGGAAGTGAAGCTCAGACAGTCGTTGCCTCTGAGAGCTGAAATGGCGCAGAGAGATCAGCTGGACGAGAATCCTTCTCCTGTTCGATCTGTCTGGATCTACTGAAGGATCCGGTAACTACTTCCTGTGGACACAGCTACTGTATGAGCTGTATTAAAGGATTCTGGATGGAGAGGATCAGATGAAGATCTACAGCTGCCCTCAGTGCAGAGAGGCCTTCACACTGAGGCCTGTCCTGAAGAAAAACACCATGTTAGCAGCTTTAGTGGAGCAGCTGAAGAAGACTGGACTCCAAGCTGCTCCTGCTGATCACTGCTATGCTGGACCTGAAGATGTGGCCTGTGATGTCTGCACTGGGAGGAAGCTGAAAGCCTTCAAGTCCTGTCTGGTGTGTCTGGCCTCTTACTGTGAGAATCACCTCCAGTCTCACTATGAATCACCTACATTTAAAAAACACAAGCTGGTGGAGCCCTCCAAGAAGCTCCAGGAGAACATCTGCTCTCGTCATGATGAGGTGATGAAGATATTCTGCCGTACAGATAAGAAGAGTATCTGTTATCTGTGCACTATGGAGGATCATAAAGGCCACGACACAGTCTCAGCTGTAGCAGAAAGGACTGAGAGGCAGAGAGAGCTCGAGGTGAGTCGACTAAACATCCAGCAGAGAATCCAGGACAGAGAGAAAGATGTGAAGCTGCTTCTACAGGAGGTGGAGGCCATCAGTCGCTCTGCTGATAAAGCAGTGGAGCACAGTGAGAAGATCTTCACTCAGCTGATCCGTCTCCTCCAGAAAAGAAGCTCTGATGTGAAGCAGCAGATCAGATCCCAGCAGGAAACTGAAGTGAGTGGAGTCAAAGAGCTTCAGGAGAAGCTGCAGCAGGAGATCACTGAGCTGAAGAGGAAAGACGCTGAACTGAAGAAGCTCCAACCAGTTTCTACACAACTACCCCTCAGTGTCACAACTCAGTGAACCTACAGACTCATCCAGCATCAATATCCGTCCTCTCAGATACTTTGAGGATGTGACAGCAGCTGTGTCAGAGCTCAGAGATGAACTACAGGACATCCTGAGGGACAAATGGACAAACATCTCAGCGGCAGTGACTGGAGTGGATGTTTTACTGTCAGAACCACCCAAGACCAGAGCTGAGTTCTTAAGATATTCACGTGAAATCACTCTGGATCCAAACACAGTAAACACATGGCTGTTATTATCTGAGGGGAACAGAAAAGTAGAATATACGGGACAACCACAGTCTTATTCTAGTCACACAGACAGATTCATTGATCAGCTTCAGGTCCTGAGTAGAGAGAGTCTGACTGGACGTTGTTACTGGGAGGTGGAGCAGAGAGGAGTAGTTGATGTAGCAGTCGCATACAAGAATATCAGCAGAGCAGGAGATGAATCTATATTTGGACGTAATGACAAATCTTGGTCTTTATATTGTTCCACTAACAGGTATGAATTTTGGTTCAGCCACATTAAAACTCCCGTCTCAGGTCCTGTTTCCTCCAGAGTCGGAGTGTACCTGGATCACAGAGCAGGTATTCTGTCCTTCTACAGCGTCTCTAAAACCATGACTCTCCTCCACAGAGTCCAGACCACATTCACTCAGCCTCTCTATGCTGGATTTTGGGTTGGTTATAATTCCACAGCTGAGTTGTGTAAAGTGAAACAGACAGAAGTCATTTCAGACTTCATGTGTCAGATGTTGTAATTCTTCATGTTTTTGTCTCCATGTTTCTGAGCTGCTCAGAGATCAGCTGACATGCTAATAGTGATATTCAACACTTTGTTTACTTTATGTATGTGTCGTTTATATGTTCAGTTTCTTTAAATGTGACTTTTTCCTGTGTGTTTTTATCCATGGAGGCTCTCACTGCTCATCACCATGTTTTTAACCTTCACTGACATTTCTTCAGATGAAAATGTGAACTTCTCTTTGTTCTAAATGTTAGTTTCATGTTTGTATTGATGTATTTGTGTCTGTTGTTTCTTAAACAGAGAAAACAGCAGAACTTCCTTCATCACAGATATTTTGTTCTCATCACTTTGTAAATTCATAAAGAAATGTTCAATCAAACTGTAATGATCATGATAATAATCATTAATGATGTTCTTGTACATAGCTGACATTCTGGGTTACACTAACTGACTGTGTGGATGAAGTCAATCTGAACATGAAATCATTGATCACACTTTACTGATTGGATGTGTCAACAATCTGAAGCTTCAATAATCAATAAACACCATTTTATCAACAGTGATCAAAGTGTTTTCTTCTCATTCAAAGCTTGTGTACTTTTACTGTAATACTGCATACTACATCACTATAATACTGCAGTACTTTTACTGTAATACTGCATACTACATCACTATAATACTGCAGTACTATTACTGTAATACTGCATACTACATCACTCATAATACTGCAGTACTTTTACTGTAATACTGCATACTACATCACTATAATACTGCAGTACTTTTACTGTAATACTGCATACTACATCACTATAATACTGCAGTACTTTTACTGTAATACTGCATACTACATCACTATAATACTGCAGTACTTTTACTGTAATACTGCATACTACATCACTATAATACTGCAGTACTATTACTGTAATACTGCATACTACATCACTCATAATACTGCAGTACTTTTACTGTAATACTGCATACTACATCACTATAATACTGCAGTACTTTTACTGTAATACTGCATACTACATCACTATAATACTGCTTTAACTACATGAATATGATCATACTTTTTAATACTTGGATTTAAAATGCAGAACTTTTAATTGTAATAGAGTGTTTTCACATTGCTGTTCTGGTACTTTTATTTAATTAAATGGCTCATATATCAGAATCTGTCCTCAGAGTGCAGCAGAAAGTCGACATTAGATTAAAACCAGACTGAGAAACATCATTAAGTTTCTTAAAGTGACTTCCTGCTGCAGGAGCGAGGCATCGCTGTTCTCCTGTCGAGAATTTTAAACACTAGAAACATTTGAAACTTAGAAAAATCACAGTGTATGTATTCCTTATTCATGTATATATATATGTTCTCTGTGTGTGTATCTGCAGATGAATACGCCAGCCTGTGCAGTTCGTTCCCTCCTTTGTATCCGGAGAGGTTTCCAGACGCAGCAGGACCAGAAACAGAAGTGAGACCAGGAGCTGGACGAGGAAGAGGAGGAGGAGGAGGTGTAGTATCTGTACTTTTTTTCCTCTTTATTTCAGCTTCAGTAAACCTTGTTCATATCATATACCTCTCCTCTTCCTCCTCCTCCTCCTCTTCCTCCTCCTCCTCCTCTGCAGCTCCTCCGTACTTGCCTCCCTACGGTCCGGACTCCTTCCCTGTTCTTCCCGACAGAGACTTCTTCAGCCGCCCGGACTATGAGGATTACTCTCCAGCAGGGGGCAGCAGGTCTGGCTTCAGAGGGAGGACGCCTGCCACCTTCAGCCTGCCTGACGGGTCCTACGGCAGGTCGGACTACGGGTGAGCACCAACATCACAGTCTCCATCTTTATTTAAAGACACTTAACGACTAAATTAACCAGATTTAAGTTTTATTCACTAAATCATCCCTCAGTTTTTAGATTGACATCCTTTATTCTAGAGATATTCCCTTATTAACCCTCCTGTTGTCCTCGAGTCAAGGAAGGAAGGAAGGAGGGAAGGAGGAAGGAGGGAAGGAGGGAAGGAGGAAGGAAGGAAGGAGGGAAGGAAAGAAGGAAGGTAGGAAGAAGGTAAGAAGAAGGTAGGATGGGAGGAAAGGAAAGAAGGATGGTAGGAAGGGAGGAAGAAGGAAAGATAAGAAGAAGGAAGGAATTAGGGAAGGAAAGAAGGAATGGAGGAATGAGGGAAGGAAGGAAGCAAAGGGGGGAGGAAGGAAGGAAGGAAAGGAAAGAAGGAAGGGAGGAAGAAGGAAAGAAAGGAGGAAGGAGGGAGGAAGGAAGGAAGGATGGAAGAAGGAAGGAAAGGAGGGAGGAAGGTAGGAGGAAGCAGGGAGGGAGTAAGGAAAGGAAGGAAGGAAGGAATGAGGGGAGGAAAGAAGGATTATGTGATCCAGTACAGAGGTGTGACTCACCGATGTGTTTCTAACAGAACGGAGGAATAATATATATCAATAACTTGTTAGATTAATTCTTTGTTGGTTTGAATCTGAACGTAAAGAAAAATAAAGACTTTAAACCTGAACCAACATTACTCTAAACCAGGGGTGTCAAACATGTGGCCCGTGGGCCAGATACGGCCTGCCGAGGGGTGCGATCCGGCCCACTTGCCATCCACTGCTCTTTTCCTTCCTTCCATTAGTCCTTCCTACCTTCCTTTTTTCCTCTCTTCGTTCCTTCCTTTCCTCCATCTGTCCTTCCTTCCTTTCTTCCTTCTGTCTTTCCTTCCTTCTGTCTGTCCTTCCTTCCTTTCTTCCATCTGTCCTTCCTTTCTTTCCTCCATCTGTCCTTCCTTCCTTTCTTCCTTCTGTCCTTCCTTCCTTCTGTCTGTCCTTCCTTCTGTCCTTCCTTCCATCTGTCCTTCCTTCCTTTCTTCCTATTGTCCTTCTGTCCTTCCTTCCATCTGTCCTTCCTTCCTTTCTTCCATCTGTCCTTCCTTCCTTTCTTCCTATTGTCCTTCTGTCCTTCCTTCCATCTGTCCTTCCTTCCTTTCTTCCATCTGTCCTTCCTTCCTTCTGTCTGTCCATCCTTCCTTTCTTCCTTCTGTCCTTCCTTCCATCTGTCCTTTCTTCCTTCTGTCTGTCCGTCCTTTACTATCTCTCTTTCTTCTGGCCTTCCCTTTGCCTGTCTTTCCTTCCTTCCCTTCTTATTTCCTTATCTCCTTCCTTCCTTCCTTCCTTCCTTTCATCTTTTAATGATCTGGCCCACATGAGATCAAATTGATCTGTATGTGGCCCTTGAATGAAAATGAGTTTGACACCTCTGCTCTAAAAGCTTCAATAAAACAATCAATAGAACAGACTTTATTGTCATTGCACAAAAGTGTAATGAAATTTGCCTGAATATAGAAAATAGACAGTAATAAACACACACACACACACACACACACACACACACACACACACACACACACACACACACACACACAATCATCCCAAATCAATAAATATATAAAAAACATATAAAAGCAGCTTGAAAGCAGTGTTGCACAAGCTGTCCCATTATTAGATGATAGTTAGTGTGTTTGTCCTCCGTTCACAGTACTGGTTACTACTCTGAAGGAGACTACAGCCCCCCCGACGGCTCCCCACCCAGAACCCCTTCCTTCCGCCTGCCCCCGGACCCCCGAGCAGAGACAGGCTTCGGTGCTCGGCCCCCTCCTCCGTCCAGGCCCGACGGTCCCTCCTCTGAGCCTGGCCCCCGCTGGCTGGAGACCCCTACGAGGACGAGGAGGAGGACGAGGAGGAGGCGTGGAGGCCCGGTCCGCCTTTCCCTCCCTTCACTGAGAGGAGAGGAGGAGGAGGAGGAGGAGGAGGAGAGGGAGCGCCGAGGAGAGTCTATGAGAGTGAGTTTCAGATAGTTTAATGGGCCAGATGCAAGAACAGATTCTTTCTTAACCCTAACATACTGTTGACCCGTTTTTACTTTTCAGAGCTTTAAAAACACTATATACATATTTAATTTAACCAGATTTTTATTAATGTGACCCACAGTATATGAAATGCGTCTTTCTTTCTTTTTTTGTGTGCAGTGGATACACATTTTTAAGCATTTTCAGCATTCAAACATTGAAAATTTGAAATGTCCTTAAATGTAGTCATTGAACACTAAACACTAAATTTTACAGTTTGTCTATAAGCTTTATTGTATAAAATGACATCATCTATCTTCACTGGGAATTTAACTGAATAACAAAAAAACTAGGGCTGTCAAACGATTAATTTTTTAAATTGAGATTAATCGCAGAATTTCCATAGTTAATCGCGATAATCGCGTTTTGAATTGCATGATTAAAATCCTGTTATTTTCCATTTGAAGGCAGTTTTAAGCCCATAATGTAAAGCATTTCTTACCAGAGTGTCTTAACTGGGAATCAATCACGGCTCTGCTGCGACTCCCACACTGGCTTGGCTGCTTGGCTGCACCTGGGTGTTTAGCGTGGAGGTGCTAACTCCGGTGGTAGTTAAACTCCGTTTGACACAGGTTGCATTTTACTTTTGACTTGTCAACTGAAGCGTCTGGAAGTGTTTTAAAGTTAAACAAGCCGTTCAAAAGTCCAGTAGCTCTCTTACTTTCCATCAGCGCGGTAGGTTTACTGCAGGAGGCCACTTCAAAGCATAGCGCTACAGCTAGAGGAGCCGTCTACGGGGGAGTAGAAGGGACAAAAAGGCTTGACACATTAAAATGCGATTAAAAGAAATTAACGCGTTATGGATTGTATTAATCTAATCGCGATTAACGCGTTAACGCTGACAGACCTAAAAAAACATGTACATTTATATTTAACTTGAATTAAAAAGGATAAAATATACATTAGATTCTCCCTATATAACTTAAAACATCGGTATATCTGATATATCGGTCAGGCTCTGTGTTGTATATTAATGTCTTGTTGTTTTTTTTGTCAGTTTTGTGAAGTTAAATCTCAGTCTCAGAGTTTGATTAACGTCCAGAGTCGTTTCTCTGTCTCTGGTCCTTCAGGGCGTTATGAGTCCTACGCCGGCCTGAGCACCGCAGAGGATTGTGGGATACTGCACGGCTGCGAGAACGGCAGGTGCATCCGCGTCGCCGAGGGTTACACCTGTGACTGTTACCAAGGTTACGAGCTGGACATGACCTCCATGACATGTATAGGTACGGACCGCGTTCACTGACCTCTGCATGCTCTGTGAGACCTTTAGTAATAATGTGAGGAATTATTGCTCTGCTGCTCGGAAGCCAATAGTTTCTAATCTAGGCAGCGCCATCTTCAAAATTTCAGGTGCATGCTGGAAAAATAAAAACACGGATTCTACTTATATGGGCATGAGGCGGAGCCATGAGCAGAGCGGGGAGGTTGCTATGGTTGCGAGGGCTGGATCTCGAGGACATTGGTCAATCAACCTGTCAATCAGGACGTAGCCACGCCCCCTAATGCATACCCTGCTTTATCGTCACATATAAAATCAGGGAGGCCAAAATGTCCCAAATGAACATCATACTGCATTGAAGAAGGCTTTAAACTAGCGATTGAGACCATAAACACATTTTGAAAACGTTTACTGAGGTTAGAAATCAAGTGAGAAGTTGGTGAATTCTCCATTGACTTGTATAGAGACGGTCGCCCCCTGGTGGCCTTTTGATAGAATGCAGCTCTAAGTTACATTACCACGTTGGCCTCATTTCAGAGGACCAGAACTCCTCCGCCTGGTCAAGAACCACACTTATTTATTTAATCTGGCTTTTAATTAGTGTCATTTTAACCTATTTTTACTATATGTCAAAAAAAAAAATTCACACATTGTCTAACTGTATTATTTTTTGTTTGTTAGTTTGCTGTTTTACTGTAGCTAGTTTAATACATTTATTATTATTAGGTACAATTTCGAGGCACTTATACAGTTTATTCCAGACTTAATAATCTCAGTATTCAGATAGTTTATTCTGACTGGGGATTTCCACCGGGTCCGTCAGCGGCGCGGAACGGCTGTGCTACGGTTTAACTCCGTCCTCTGCCCGGCGTCAACTCACACCGGGAGCGTCACAGCAGCGGACCGGAGCATGCTCTGGGAGAGAAAGCTGCCTTTTAAATGACGTTGCACTGTTAATACAGTAATTACGGCAGCCCAATCAAACCCGAACGAGTGCCTTTAGTCTACCGTAATTACTGTAGTAGCAGCACAACTAAATGGCCCGATTTTGTTAACTTGCTCAAATTTGGTTGATTTGGTAGTTTTCTTTGATGTTTGTGCTGATGTCATGTGTCAGTAGCTACGTAGCTAGATGGAGTCTTTATCTGTCTGTTTTATTTCTGTTTGTTGCTGAAATATGATCGGAGGCTGCACGGGTTGTTTTATTTTGAAAAACGGAAGTTTTATTATGCCGATTCAGTGTCGGACTTCCTGTCTGGTGCAATCTGCTCTGTTGAGCTTGTCGCGAGTTGGCAACAGCTCCATCAAAAATAGAAATGCTACCTATCGATAGCGCTGCGGTGCGGGAGCCGCTGCTGGGACGTTGCCGGTGGAAACACTCTCATTGATTATAGTGTTACCTATCAGCTCCGGTGACCGCGGCGCAGCTGTAACGCGCCGCTGCCGGACTCAGTGGAAATTGGGCTTGAGTCTATAAACAGATTATTATCATTTCCTCCTTTCCTCCTTTTCATAATGCGTTGAGGATTATGAACCCAGTTTCTACATAATGAATGAATTGAACGTGTCTTGTGTTTGCAGATATAAACGAATGTGAGGACAGCGCCAGCGTGGAGTTCCCGTGTGTGAACGCTCGCTGTGTGAACACTGAAGGATCTTTCCGCTGCGTCTGCAGGAGAGGATACATCATGTCCCGCAGACCCAACCACTGTGTGGCAGCGTAGACCGGACCGGACCGGACCGGAGACTGGACTGGCCTAAACTAGCTTGGGTTTTACTACAGGACTAGATTAGACTAACTGGACTTGACCGGGCTAAGATGTACTGGCCTAGAATACTCAGTAGATGGTGTGAAACTGGTTAAACTGGTTAAACGACACAAAGGTTACACCAGTTCACGCCTGATTGAAGTCAAACTGAAATTTAAATCCTACATATAAATATTTGTTTTGTGGAAGGAAACAATGATATTAATAAATCTGCATATATTTCACAGAGGATACAACATTTATTAGACATTGTTATGGAAACGGTGTCTGAGCTGTTCCCATGGTAACAGCTGACTGACATTTATGAGCGTTGCTATGAGATGCCCCGTTAATGTCTGTGGTGTATTACTGACTGGGGCATCAATAATAATGTTTTCAGAAGCCCACGTAGCAACAGTTATGCGTTATTAGTGATTTAATCATCTGTCCCAGTACAACGTTACATTTCACACAGGAAGTGAAAGCTCGTTAGCCCAGCTTGCTAACGTTAGCACTGAATCCCACTCAGCGTTACTTTGTCTTGATGTTATTTCAACGAGTTGTTCCGTAACTGCCTGTACAGAGCCACAAAATAACGTACAAAGTAACGTACAAAGTAACGTACCGAGCTACAAAGTAACGTACAAAGTAACGTACCGAACTACAAAGTAACGTACCAAGTCATAAAGTAACATACAAAGTCGTTAAAGTTACGTACAGAACTATAAAGTAACATACAAAGTCATAAAGTAACGTACAGAACTACAAAGTAACGTACAAAGTCATAAAGTAACGTACAAAATCAAAAAGTAACGTACAAAGTCATAAAGTAACGTACAAAGTAACGTACAAAGTCAAAAAGTAACGTACAAAGTCATAAAGTAACGTACAGAACTACAAAGTAACGTACAAAGTCATAAAATAACGTACAAAGTAACGTACAAAGTAACGTACAGAACTACAAAGTAACGTACAGAACTACAAAGTAACGTACAGAACTACAAAGTAACCGTACAAAGTAACGTACAAAGTCATAAAGTAACGTTCAGAACTACAAAGTAACGTACAAAGTCATAAAGTAACGTACAAAGTAACGTACAAAGTCATAAAGTAACGTACAGATTAGAGTAAACAGTTGTATAGTAACTTTACAGATTTACAAACTAGCATACAGTTACAACGAATGTACAGAGTCACGAAGTAACGTACAGAGTAACGTACAAAGTAACGTACAGAGTTATGGGACAGATGTGATTTAAGAACGACAAACGACTCTGACTTCAGTCAAAACCAAAAATGTCCCCTTCCTGGGAGCAGGCTAGGCAGCAGGGGGCGCTATCACTGCAGAAAAATAAGTAAAGACAAACACTAAAGATATATTTACTTAATTCTTAACGAAAATGTATTTTAATTTCAGTTTGACTTTAAGCGACTCGACTCGACAGGAGAACAAACGACTTTCAGAATAAACTTTAAACCACGCGGGGTTTCGACAGCTCGTCCAAAGCCCCTGCATCCATAAAGACGAACTTTTACACTAAATCCACTTTAGATTTACTGTTCAGTTGATTCTGGATCCGGTCTACGTAGAGTTCACTTATAGCAGCTCAGTTCTTTGACTTCTTCCAGTATTAAAAAAACAGTGTAAGCAGCTACCGGTCGATCGTACACTGTGAGTGTAGAAGTCGTACGTTTTTTTAAAATGTGCAAATTGAGTTAAAACAACATATAAAAACATACAATGATGCATAAAGTCATGTAGCAGTCACGAAACCAGTCCGAACCAGTCCAGTTGTTGAAACCAGGGGACTGGGAACCAGCTGGTGCCCAAAGTTCATGTGTTTGTTCTTCCAGCCGCGGCATTATCTGAACATTTATAGTGAATTCAAGAAGTCTGGTTAGGTCAGAAGCGAGAGAGAGAGAGAGATGTGTGACGTTGTGGAGTAGAAGAAGGATAGTCGAGTGTGTTTTTTTTTTGTTTTTTTTTTATTGTTTTATTTTGAAAGGAAACTAACCAGGTTGAACTGGGTGACGGCAGAGAAAAGACGCTAACATCGTCTTATACTGTAGATTTCTGCGTCGCCTCCTCTGACGCTCACTGAAAGAGCTCATTGTGATATTTACTACATAAAATATAACAAAATAAAAGTACCAGGTTACTATTTACACACCAGCAATCAGTTTTTGAAGGATGTTCCGCATGAGGTAAAAAAAAAATGCTTTCAGACTTAAATGATTAATTATATATGAAGTGAAAAGAACTACAGTAATTAAGCTTGCTTAAATTACAGCTACATTCCACGTTTTGATATTAGCTTGAGCTTAAATACAGCGATGATATCTGACAAAATATATATTTATGCTTAAAAAACTGAAGGAGCTTCATTACGTTAGAAATAAAATGAGCTAACGTACCAAAATCATAAAGTCACGTAAAAAGTAACGTACAAAGTCATGAAGTAACGTACAAATTCATAAAGTAACATAAAAAGTCAAAAAGTAACATACAAAATCATAAAGTAACATGAAAGTCATAAAGTAACGTAAAATGTCCATAAAGTAACGTAAAAGTCATAAAGTAACGTAAAAACGCAGAAATTACGTACAAAATCATAAAGTAACGTAAAAAGTCATGAAGTAACGTAAAACGCAGAAGTTACGTACAAAATCATAAAGTGATGTAAAAGTCATAAAGTAACGTAAAATGCCGAAGTTACGTACAAAATCATAAAGTAACGTAAAAAGTCACAAAGTAACGTACAAAATCATAAAGTAACGTAAAAAGTCACAAAGTAACGTACAAAATCATAAAGTGATGTAAAAGTCATAAAGTAACGTAAAATGCCGAAGTTACGTACAAAGTCATGAATAACGTAAAAAGTCAAAGGTACGTACGGAGTCGTAATAAATAAAATGAGCTCATAGAGGCGTAAATACCGATGCAATGAGACTAAAATCCTCCCGGTTGATTCTTTTAATTGTTTAATTAATTAAATATTTTAACTATTTTATCTCCTAAAATGACGGCGGTGGACGGCCAAGATGCTAATTCTGCTGAATAAATAGTAATTGAATTTATTTGAAGTTTAATAAATTAGTGAATGACGTCAGTGAAGCTACGGCCCTGTTTTAATAATGAATAATTAATTACGATTTACTGTGATTGACTTTCTAGCATTTAAAAATGAGACGTGAGAAATAATGGAAAGATTCTTTTTTTTGACCCGTTACCGGCGGCAACTCAAGCTTTCTTTTTGTCTTTTTTTAATCTATATTTAAACATCCTGACAGACTCGCATTAGATTGGGTAAAGGTTTTATAATCAACACTGTGTACGTGAACAGTTCAATAATTAAACACTCTGATTTTATCTTCACTTAAGTCGAGAAAAATGAAAGAAAAACATGTTAAAATATAAGTTTATCCTTTTTTTTTTTTTTTTTTTTTTAATACTTTATGTTGATTATTATAAAAAACTGAATGTGTTAATGAATTACTGACATGTCTGTATTTTTTATATTTGTTGGTTGCTTTCTTTTTTCTCTTTCTTCAGCACATAAATACAAACTTCAGTGCAGCTTCCTCTTCGCTGAATGTTACTGGAAGCTGCATTCAGTCATATTGTGTATATATATATAATAATAATAATAATTATAATAATTCACATTGTTTCCCCCACAATAATCCTTATTGTTGAAACTGTAAGAGAGAGTGTTTTTTTTTGTATTATTATAATTATTTTAAACTTTCTATTAATGTAGTTAACAATGCTGAACGCGATGTGATTTCCTTCCTCAGCACCTGAAGTTTGATGTATAACATGCACTGTATGTGCCAGAGACCGGCCGACAGCTTATTCCTCTGTACATTGTTTAAATTTCAGTCTCTGGTGCGTTTTTTTGTTTTTTGTTTTTTGTTTTTTTTTTGTTTTTTTTTAAAAATGTGATTAATGATTCACATTTTTCTGAATCATCATCATCATCATCGTTGTTGTTTGTATGACAAGAGATGAAAATATATTTGCACACTTTTATTGAGATCCATCTGTGTTGTTGTGTTGTTTGTGACTGTCTGGTTCTGTAGGAGCAGAGGAGGAGAGGAGAGGAGGAGGAGAGATGGAGGAGAGAGACAGAGGACAAACAGAGACAGAGGAGAGGAGAGGAGAGAAGGAAGGGAGGGAGAAGAGAGGAGGAAGAGTGGAAAGGAGGAGAGAGAAGAGACGGAGGAGAGACAGAGGTGAGGAGAGGAGGGACAGAGGAGAGGAGGGACAGAGGAGAAGACAGGAGAGGAGAGAGGAGGAAGAGCGGAGGGGAGGAGAGGAGAGACAGAGAAAAGAGGAGAGACAGAGGTGAGGAGAGGAGGAGAGAGAGGGAGAGGAGAGACAGAAAAGAGGAGAGACAGAGGTGAGGAGAGGAGGAGAGAGGAGAGACAGAGGGGAGGAGAGAGGAGAGACAGAGGAGGAGAGGAGAGACGGAGGAGAAGAGAGGAGAGGAAAGCAGGAAGAGCGGAGGAGAGGAAAGCAGGAAGAGCGGAGGAGAGGAGAGACAGAGGTGAGGAGAGGAGGAGAGAGAGGAGAGGAAAGCAGGAAGAGCGGAGGAGAGGAGAGGAGAGACAGAGGAGAGGAGAGATAGAGAGAGAGAGAGGAGAGACAGTACTGGTTGTTGGTTCGAATCCCGACTTCAGCTAAAATAGTGATTACAGGTTTCTGTTAGTAATTATAATTTTACTTTAATCTCAGAGTTCAGTTTTTTTGCATCAGTACTTCTACAATATCTAAAAACCATCTAAAAGAGTTTTAATATCTTATTATTAATATATATATTATTAATATCACATTTTAGACTTTATATATTCTCATTTTAAAGAGTTTTTAGAGAGTTTCATTTTAACACAGCTGATAAAAGCTGCTAGTAAAACTTCATTACACTTTAATTCATTCATTAACCCTTCCTGTCGTCCTCCCGGGTCAAACTGACTCCATCTCTCTTTTGACTGTTCCTTCTTTCCTTCCTTCTTCTCTCTTTCTTTGCTCCCTCCTCCTTCCATCCTTCCTCCCTCCTTCCTTACTCCTTTCCTTCCTTCCTTCCTTCTCTCCTAAATTCCTTTCTCTTGTCATCCTTACTCCTTTCCTCCCTTCCTTCCTTCCTTCCTTCCTTCCTTCTTTACTCCTTTCCTTCATTCCTTCCTCTTTTCCTTCCTTCTTCTCTATTTCTTTGCTCCCTCCTCCTTCCTTCCTTCCTCTCTCCTTTCCTTCCTCCCTACCTCCTTACTCCTTTCCTTCATTCCTTCCTCTTTTCCTGCCTCTTTACTCCTTTCTTTCCTTCCCTCCTTCTCTCCTAAATTCCTTTCTCTTGTCATCTTTACTCCTTTCTTCCCTCCCTCCCACCGTCCTTCCTTACTCCTTTCCTCCCTTGCTTCCTTCCTTCCTTCCTTCCTCCCTCCTTTTCTTCCTCCCTCCTTCCTTACTCCTTTTCTTCCTTCCTTCCTTCCTTTCTTCCTCTTTTCCTCCATACTCATTTCCTCCTTCCTTCCTTCCTTCCTTCCTTTCTTCCTCTTTTCCTCCTTACTCCTTTCCTTCCTTCCTTCTGTCAGCTGTTTGTTTACACCTCTGCATTAGCGTGTTGCTAACAGCTGTGTGTGTGTTAGTGTGTCTGTGTGTCTGTGTGTGTGTGTGTTAGTGTGTGTGTGTGTGTGTGTGTGTGTGTGTGTTAGTGTGTGTGTGTGTGTGTGTGTGTGTGTGTGTGTGTGTGTGTTAGTGTGTGTAATGTATACACTGTGTGTTGTTGCAGAGTCACCTCAGGTGTTACTCTCGTGCTGATCGCCTCAAATCCTCCACCTGGCTCTCTAACCCTAATGCCTGCCCTGTTTATGTAGATCCAGGACTCTAAGCCACTTTACATTGTAGGCTAATCTGTCCACACACAGACGTACACACGCACACACACACACTCTCACACACACACACACACACACACACACACACACACACTCACACACTCAGGCAGCATTAATGAGATTAAAGAGTTCACCGAGTACCGAGGCTGAACTTGTGAGCCAGCGGAATATCAGCTTTCACTTTCACACACACACAGACACACACACACACACACACACACACACACACACACACACACACACACACACACACACACACACACACACACACACTCAAACAAACTCTGCAGCTCATCCCAACATCCTGAGTGTGAACTGACTGTGAACTCGTATACAAACTGCCTCCTCTACCATCCTTCCTCCCTTCCTTCCTTCCTTCCTTCCTTCCTTCCTTCTGTCCTTCCTTCCATCCTTCCTTCTGTCCCTCCTTCCATCTATCCGTCCGTCCTTCCTTCCACCTGTCTGTCCTTCCTCCCTTCCTTCCTTCCTTCCTTCCATCCTTCCTTCCTCCCTTTCTTGCTTCCTTCCTTCCTTTTTGTCTCTTTTCCTTCCCTTCTTCCTTCCGTCCTTCCTTCCTTCCTTCCTTCCGTCCTTCCTTCCTTACTTCCTTCCTTCCTTCGTCCCTTTCTTCCTTCTGTCCTTCCTTCCACCTGTCTGTCCTTCCTCCCTTCCTTCCTTCCTTCCATACTTTCTTCCTTCCTTCTTCCCTTTCTTCCTTTTGTCCTTTCTTCCACCTGTCTGTCCTTCCTCCCTTCCTTCCTCCCTTCCTCCCTTTCTTCCTTCTGTCCTTCCACCTATCTGTCCTTCCTCCCTTCCTTCCTCCCTTCCTTCCCTTCCTACAAACTGCCTCCTCTACCATAAAGACAGTAAATGAATCTAATTCTATAAAACAGACTCAACATGCTGCTGAACACAATTCATCCATTAACGTTAAAGTTAAAGTTTAATATTCTCACTTCTTGTCGTTACGTTGAGTTTCCAGGTGTTGAGTTGTTCAGGTTCAACTGACTCACTCCTAGACTTTAGAAATGAAGAATATGAAGCATGAAGTGAGATAAAGCAGGGTTTGGATTCCTGAACAGAAACATGAGAATCTATAATAAGAAGATCTCAGTTTCTAATTTGGTTAATTAAAGTTAAAGGACTGTCCACACTATGAATGATAACTATAACAATTAAAGCTGCAAGCAGCGATGAACAGGCCCTCCATCCATCTGTCCATCCTTCCTCCCTTCCTTCCTTCCTTCCTTCCTTCCTTCCTTCCTTCCTCCCTTCCTCCCTTCCTTCCTTCTGTCCTTCCATCCATCTGTCCATCCTTCCTTCCTTCCTTCCTTCCATCTGTCCTTCCTTCCTCCCTTCCTTCCTTCTGTCCTTCCATCCATCTGTCCATCCTTCCTTCCTTCCTTCCTTCCTTCCTCCCTTTCTTCCTTCTGTCCTTCCTCCCTCCCTTCCTTCCATCTGTCCTTCCTGCCTTCCTTCCTTCCCCCCTTTCTTCCTTCTGTCCTTCCTTCCACCTGTCTGTCCTTCCTCCCTTCCACCTGTCCTTCCTTCCTTCCTTCCTTCTGTCCTCCCTTCCTTTTTGTCTTCTTTTCCTTCCCTTCTTTCTTCCTTCCTTCCATCCTTCCTTTCTTCCTTCCTTCCTTCCTTCCTTCTGTCCTTCCTTCCTTCTGTCCTTATGTCTGTCCTTCCGTCCTTCCTTCCTCCCTTTCTTCCTTCTGTCCTTTCTTCCTTCTGTCCTTCCTTCCTTCCTCCCTCCCTTCCTTCCTCCTTCCTTCCATCTGTCCTTCCTTCCTTCCATCTTTTGGTCCCTCCTGGTTAATAGGAAGGATTCTGATTGTCTGTCATTGTTTCCGTCCCTTTAAACTCTTTTAATCAGAACATCGTGAACCAATGCGTTGCCGTGAGCAACAGGGCGAGCGTACAGTGAGCTGCTGTCAGGTGACTGGCAGCGCGGGCCGTGACCCAGATCTCTGAGTGATGGACGGGAGTGGGTCAGCGTGTGAAGCGTCCGGCTCAGAGAAGGATTTCAAGAGTGCAGCGAGTTTCTATCCTCAGAGTCAACTTAACTCCTTCTGTGAGTTATCATTACGCAACTACCTGTTATATAAAATATGAGATAAGAGAAGGACAGAAGGAAGAAAGGGAGGAAGGAAGGAAGGAGGACAGATGGAAGGAAGGACAGAAGGAAGAAAGGCAGGAAGGAAGGAAGAAGGACAGAAGGAAGAAAGGGAGGAAGGAAGGAAGGGAGGACAGATGGAAGGAAGGACAGAAGGAAGAAAGGGAGGAAGGAAGGAAGGGAGGACAGATGGAAGGAAGGACAGAAGGAAGAAAGGGAGGAAGGAAGGAAGCACAGGTGGAAGGAAGGACAGGTGGAAGGAAGAAAGGGAGGAAGGAAGGAAGGACAGGTGGAAGGAAGGACAGGAGGAAGGAAGGACAGATGGAAGGAAGGAAGGAAGGACAGGAGGAAGAAAGGCAGGAAGGAAGGAAGGACAGATGGAAGGAAGGACAGAAGGAAGAAAGGGAGGAAGGAAGGACAGATGGAAGGAAGGAAGGAAGGACATGAGGAAGAAAGGCAGGAAGGAAGGAAGGACAGGAGGACTATCCTCAGAGTCAACTTAACTCCTTCCTTGAGTTATCATTACGCAACTACCTGTCATATAAAATATGAGATAAGAGAATAAAGCTTTATTAGTCCCATGATGGAGGGATTTACAGTGTTAGAGTAGTGAAGTGAATAGAAATAAAAAATAAAGAATAATAAAAACTAACTTTATTATTAACTCTCCTGTTGTGTTCGAGTCAAGGAAGGAAGGGAGGGGGGAAGGAAGGACAGATGGAAAGAAGGACAGAAGGAAGAAAGGGAGGAAGAAAAGAAGGAAGAAACGAGGAAGGAAGAAAGGGAGGACAGATGGAAGGAAGGACAGAAGGAAGAAAGGAAGGACAGAAGGAAGAAAGGGAGGAAGGAAGGAAGGAAGG
This sequence comes from Scomber colias, assembly GCA_021039105.1. NCBI lineage: Eukaryota > Metazoa > Chordata > Actinopteri > Scombriformes > Scombridae > Scomber > Scomber colias. Next base: position 19,120 of record JAJDFG010001772.1, read on the forward strand.
GAGGACAGGTGGAAGGAAGGACAGAAGGAAGAAAGGGAGGAAGGAAGGAAGGGAGGACAGATGGAAGGAAGGACAGAAGGAAGAAAGGGAGGACAGGTGGAAGGAAGGACAGAAGGAAAGAAGGAAGGAAGGACAGAGGAAAGAAGTAAGGAAGGAAAGAAGGTAGGGGGGAGGAAGGACAAAAGAAAGAAGAAAGGGAGATGGAAGAAGGGAAGAAAGAGAGAAGGAGAGAGGAAGCACAGATGGAAGGAAGGAAGGAAGGAAGGAAGGAAGGAAGGAACAGTCAAAACAGATGGGTCAGTTTGACCCGGGAGGACGACAGGAAGGTTAATATAGCATCTTTTAAAATGATTTTACAAAGTGCTTTAACAAGATAAAAGTAGAAGACATGAAGTACAGTAAGGAGATGATGAAGATAAAGTAAAATAAAATGAAATAAAAAGACTATAACTATAAACTAACATCATGTAAAAGCTCGTCTTTGAAGCAGGAGGAGTCATTAAAAAGATGGAAGGAAGGACAGATGGAAGGAAGAAAGGGAGGAAGGACAGATGGAAGAAACGGAGGAAGGAAGAAAGGGAGGAAGGACAGAAGGAAGGAAGGGAGGACAGATGGAAGGAAGGGAGGAGGAAGGAAGAAAGGCAGGAAGGAAGGAAGGACAGATGGAAGGAAGGGAGGAAGGAAGGAAGGACAGATGGAAGGGAGGACAGAAGGAAGAAAGGGAGGAAGGAAGGGAGAGAGAAAGAAAGAAAGAAAGAAAGTAGAAGTGATTTAAAAGAAGTTACAAATTAAAAAACAGAAAAAGAGTTAAGAGTTTATATAATATCATATATATAAAGATTTTAAAGTGAAACATACAGCACATTTTAGTTTTATATTACTAAGTTTAAATAGTTTAGTTAAAGAGGATATAATATACAGAGCAGATAGAGGTAGAAGAGCTTATTTAAAGTCTTCATTTCAAAATAAATATTAAAGATTTCACAATATTACCAGTCAGAGATAAATAAGGGTTGGCAGGACGAGAAATTCATAAATAAGCAGCATCAGGTTTGTTAAAATGTACATTTAGTATTTTTGTTGGTTTTATATCATTTAAATTACATTTGCACCATTTTTTAACCAAAAGTAAGACTGAATGCTCCTGAAAATGTCAAATGGTGTAACCACAAAAGAATGACAGATATTAAATGTTGAAGTTATAATCTAAGAAAGAAAGGAAGGAAGGAAGGAAGGAAGGAAGAAAGGAAGAAAGAAAGAATCTCTGGTCTCCATGGTAACCAGATGAAATGTAATATTTAGAACAATAGTATTCCATTAGCTTTATTTAATATAAAAGTTATAATGTAAGATCATGCCAAACTAGTTGATATGGTGTTTTATTGACTATTTACTGTTTGTGTGTGTGTGTGTGTGTGTGTGTGTATGTGTGTGTGTGTGTGTGTGTGTGTGTGTGTGTATGTGTGTGTGTGTGTGTGTGTGTGTGTGTGTGTGTGTGTGTGTGTTGGCAGGCAGGCAGACCTACTTCTCGAGCTCTTATGAAACAGCAAATGTAGGTGAGACCGATCGGAGCAGCGTGTACGTCTGAGGCCAAGATTAACACTGTGTGTGTGTGTGTGTGTGTGTGTGTGTGTGTGTGTGTGTGTGTGTGTGTGTGTGTGTGTGTGTGCGTGTGTAGGATGCTGAAGCTGCACTTCCTCATACAACAAGATGTGAGAACCAAACAGGTGTGTGCATGTGTGTGTTTACTGTAAACAGACACATGCACACACAAACATACACACACACATATACACACATACACATACTAACACATACACACACACACATACACACACACATACAAACACATACACACACATATACACACATATACACACACATACTAAACACATACACACACACGCACACGCACACACACACACACACATACACTCACATACAAACACACACACACACACACTCACTCTCACTCTCACACCACACACAAACAAACACACACACACTCACACACACACACACATACATACACACACACACACAAACAAACACACACACACTCATACAAACACACACACAAAGAGACACACACACACACACACACACATACATACACACACTCTCACACACTCACATACACACACACACTCTCACACACACATACACACACACACATACACACACATACACACACACACACACACACACACACACACACACACACTCACTGCTCATGTCTAACTGGTGTGTGTAGATACTTTCTAAAAGCTCTTTTTCATTATTAGATGAATTAAATTACATCTGCTGATTTTATACTTTTAGTTAAAGTTAAAGTATCACATCAGACTCATTTATATTAACATTTTATGAAAACACATTTATTTAGTTTGATCCTTTTTTGTGGTTTGTTAATATTATAATAACAAGGACATGTGATCATTGACTTTATTTATACGTGTGTGTATTTAAAGTTTAAACTAAACTAAGGGGCAACGTTAATGAGCTTTACATAAAAACGAAATATTAAACAAGAAAAACTGGAAACATTCAAATTTAATACAATTAAAAAGAAGAAAACAAAGAACAGAAGAATAGAAAGAGAGAAAGAAACTAGACTAAATAGAACATTATTTAACAAACCTCAAAAATATACTCAGTTTATCATTTATTTATTTATATAATAATAATAAACTTTAAATATTTGACATTAAACTGATTCATTAATTATATAAATATAATAGTTGCATGTGTAGTAAATATTATATAACATGAAAAACTACAGTATGAAACATTTTAGTAAAAAGGTTAGAGTCTAACATGACATGAGAATAAAAGAGGAGCTAACACTGCTCTAACTAACTAATGAAGTAACTAAGTAACTGATGAAGGAGGAGGAGGAGGTGAGAAGGAAGAGGAGGTGGTGAGGAGGAGAGGTGAAGATGAGGAGGAAGAAGAGGAGGAGGAAGTGAGGAGGTGTGGATGAAGTTAGGAAGGGGAGGTGAGGAGGAGATACGGAGGAGGAGGTGAGGTGGAAGAGGAGGTGGTGAGGAGGAGGTGTGGATGAAGTGAGGAAGGGGAGGTGAGGAGGAGGTGAAGGTGAGGAGGAGGAAGAGTGGAGGAGGAGGAGGAGGAAGAGGAGGGGGAGGTGAGGAGGTGTGGATGAAGTGAGGAAGGGGAGGTGAGGAGGAGATAAGGAGGAGGAGGTGAAGATGAGGAGGAGGTGAGGAGGAAGAGAGGAGGAGGAGGTGAGGTGGTGTGGATGAAGTGAGGAAGGGGAGGTGAGGAGGAGATAAGGAGGAGGAGATGAAGATGAGGAGGAAGAGGAGGAGGAGGTGAGGAAGAGGAGGAGAAGAGGAAGAGTAGTAGGAGGAGGAGGTGATGAGGAGGAAGAAGTGGGGAGGAGGTGAGGAGGAGGAGGAAGAGGGAGGAGGAGTAGGAAGAAGAGTAGGAGGTGAGGAAGAGGAGGAGGAGGTGAGGAGGAGGAGGAGGTGAGGAAGAGGAGGAGGTGAGGAGCAGGAGGAGGTGTGGAAGAGGAGGAGGTGAGGAAGAGGAAGAGTAGGAGGTGAGGAGGATGTGAGAAAGAGGAGGAGGTGAGGAGGAGGAGGAAGAGGATGAGGAGGAGGTGAAGAGGAGGAGGAGGTGTGGAGGAGGAAGAGGAGGTGGTGAGGGGGAGGAGGTATGGATGAAGTGAGGAAGGGGAGGTAAGGAGGAGGAGGTGAAGATGAGGAGGCGAGGTGGAGGAGGCGGTGAGGAGGAAGAGGAGGAGAGGTGAGGAGGAGGAGGAGGAGGTGAGGTGGAAGAGGAGGTGGTGAGGAGCAGGAGGAGGTGTCGGAGAGGAGGAGGTGAGAAGAGGCGGAGGGGAGGAGGAGGTGAAGAGGAGGAGGAGGATGTGCGGCGTAGGAGGAGGCGGACGAGTAGGAGGTGTGCGGAGGAGGAGGTGAGGAGGAGAGTAGGCCGTGCGGTGAGGCGGAGGTGACGAGGAGGCGGTGCGGGTACGGCGGAGGAGGTGGCTAACCAAACTAATTAACTCACTACATGCCGGAAGTACCTGATGACGGAGGAGGTGGCGGAGCGGCAGAGGCGTCGGCGGAGGTGGAGGTGCGGCGTACGGCGGTGGAGGCGGAGCTGCAGGACGCGGCGGAGGTGGTGAGGCGGCGCTGAGGAAGAGGAGGCGGTGGTGAAGAGGTGAGGCGGCGGAGGCGGCTCGGAGGAGGTGAGGCGGAGGAGGAGGCGTGAGGAAGACGGAGGCGGAGGTGAGGAAGCGGTGAGGGTCAGGAGGCGGAGGAGGTGGCTATCTAACTCACCTAACTAATTAACTAACCTAATGAAGGAAGTACCTGATGAAGGCTCAGGAGGCGGTGAGGAGGAGGTGAGGAGCGAGGCGGAGGAGTGAATGTTAGCAGGCTGCAGGTTCACATCAGCAGCTTCGGAGCTTCATGTCCTCCATCTGTCACTGTCTGAATCAATAGAGATGATAGAAGAAGAAGAAGTCAATCCCCTGTTCCTGCTGCGTGCTCATAGGCTGATCCCCCCCCCCCTCCCTCCCCTCCTCCTCCCCCCTCCTCCCCCCCCACCTCCTCCCCCTCTGTGATGACGGGAGATGAAGATAAATATCCGAGCCGACACCTTGGGAGGCTCAGATGTGTCCGTAAGTCTCTCTGCAGGGAACTCCACAGCTTCAGGAAGGTTTTTGTCAGTTTTGGGATTTCCTACTTATTGTATTGGACTTTAAACGCACCGCCAGAAAGTCAAGTGTTTTTTTTTGGTTGAGTTTTTTCTGGATTGTGAGATTTTGGGAGGAAGGATCCGAACCAGGAGTAAAACCAGGATGGAGATGAAGGACTTCTTGCCTCACGGAGGACTTTCATCACTTCCTCAACCCTCAGCGGTGAGAATCAACACGTTTAAAAAGACCAGTATTCACATTTTTAAAGCATTAAAACACCATAAAATGATTTCTTATAGTGTAATTTCTCTTAAAGTGACCCATAATTTAAAAAACTTAAAATAAAATGTTTAATTCTATTTAATACGTTTGAATCTTGTGCTCCAGTGCTGCAGTTTTCCTTTTTTTAGCATTAAAACACCATAACATAATTTCTTATAGTGTAATTTTACCTTAAAGTCACCCAGAATATTAAAGAACTTAAAATAAAATGTTTAATTTCTTTTAATACTTTTGAATCTTGTGTTCAGTGATGCAGTTATAAACCTCTACACACTGTTTAAAGTCACATTTACCCTTTTTTTAGCATTAAAACACCATAACATCATTTCTTATAGTGTAATTTTATCTTTTTAACACTTTTTTTTAACATTTTAAAAGCATTAAAACATCCTAAAATCATTTCTTATAGTGTAATTTGTCCTTAAAGTGTCCCAGAATATTAAAAAACTTAAATAAAATGTTTAATTATTTTTAATACTTTTAAATCTTGTGCTCAATGATGCAGTTATAAACCTCTACACTCTGTTTAAAGTCACATTTAACCTTTTCTTTTACATTTTAAGAGCATTAAAACACCATGAAATAATTTATTATAGTGTAATTTGTCCTTAAAATGACCCAGAATATTAAAAATGAAAATAAAATGTTTAATTTCTTTTTAATACTTTTAAATCTTGTGTTCAGTGATGCAGTTATAAACCTCTACACACTGTTTAAAGTCAAATTTAACCTTTTTTAAGCATTAAAACACCATATAATCATTTATTTAGCCTTATTTTAAATTAAAGTGACCCAGAATATTAAAAAACTTAAAATAAAATGTTTAATTATTTTAAATCTTGTGCTCAGTGATGCAGTTATAAACTTCTACACTCTGTTTAAGGTCAAATGTAACCAATTTTTTAGCATTAAAACACCATATAATAATTTCTTATAGCATAATTTGTCCTTAAAATGACCCTGAATATTAAAAACTTAAAATAAATGTTTAATTTTTTTTAATACTTTTGAATCTTGTGCTCAGTGATGCAGTTATAAACCTCTACACACTGTTTAAAGTCACATTTAACCATTTTATTTTACATTAAAACACCATATAATCATTTATTTTAGCTTCATTTTAAATTAAAGTGACCCTGAATAGAAAAAAAGTCAAATAAAATGTTTAATTTTTATATTCTCGTGCAGCTCAGACACATTTTTGACCCTTATAAAGTAATAAAGTAATAAAGTAATAAAGTAATAAAGTAATAAAGTGAGATTGTGAATGTTTATTATTTAGCAGCGATGAGACGTTTATGAAGTTTAAAGTCAGAAGTTTGATATAAAGATGAATTATGAGTCAGAATATGTGACATAAAAACTTTAATCTCAGTCACAGTTTTTATCTTTTATGACTTCATGAAGACTTTTATCAGTTGGATTTGATTTTTGGGAGATTTCTTGTAACTTTACTTTATTAAAGGACCAGTTTGTATAATTTAGTGGCTTCATATGGAACATATATACATGCAGTGATTTAACCTCCACACTGTTTAAACTCATTTTAAAAACATTAAAACCATCAAATCATTTATTTTAACCTCAGAATATTAAATAATATTATATTTTCTCACAGTTTGATCAGTTTTATGAGTTTTTACATTTTAAATTAGCTTTAAATTCATCATCACAATAATATAAACTAGCTCATTAAACTCCTGTTAAAGTCAAATAACAGCTTCACACAGTTTAATTTATTAACTATGTGATTTATTTATAAGCTTATTAAACATATTTATTATATTTATAACTGCAGCTGTCTCATAAATACATGTGTAGTTTAAACAATAGAAATAAAATAGTTTAATATGTTTTATATCTGTTAAATAGTAGATAGATTTTTTTAACACTATTTTATTATTATTATATTTTTGTTTTATTTAATTATAACTTTTAGGTATTTTTAGATAATAAATAATTCACTTATCTATTATATAATCCCTTAATAATAAATAATTAAAATAAAAATAAAATAATAATAAGAGAAGAAATCAATCAATAATAAATAAATAAAATTAAAATTAAAAAATTAAATAATAAATAAAATAAATAATACAAAATTTAATAAATAAAATAAAAAATAAATAAATTAAACAATTTAAAAAATTGTTGTGTGTGTGTGAGTGTGTGTGTGTGTGTGTGTGTGTGTGTGTGTGTGTGTGTGTGTGTGTGTGTGTGTGTCTCAAATATTCAATTTGACTTTATTTGAAGCTTTTAACTCTAATAATCACATTTATATTGTTATTACTGTTTAATCACACTCTCCTCTTCCTCCTCCTCCTCTTCCTCCTCCTCTTCTTCCTCCTCCTCCTCCTCTTCGTCCTCCTCCTTCCTCCTCTTTCTCCTCCTCTTCCTCCTCCTCTTCCTCCTCTATCTCCTCCTCTTACTCTTCCTCCTCCTCCTCTTCCTCCTCCTCTTCCTCTTCCTCCTCCTCTTCCTCCTCCTCCTCCTCTTCCTGCTCTTCCTCCTCTTCCTCCTGCTCTTCCTCTTCTTCCTCTTCTTCCTCCTGCTCCTCCTCTTCCTCCTCCTCCTCCTCTTCCCCTCCTCCTGTTTCTCCTCTTCTTCTCCTCTTCCTCCTCCTCTTCCTCCTCCTCCTCCTCCTCCTCCTCCTCTTCCTCCTCCTCCTCCTCTTCCTGCTCTTCCTCCTCTTCCTCCTGCTCTTCCTCTTCTTCCTCTTCTTCCTCCTGCTCCTCCTCTTCCTCCTCCTCCTCCTCTTCCCCCTCCTCCTGTTTCTCCTCTTCTTCCTCCTCTTCCTCCTTTTCCTCCTACTTTTCCTCCTCCTCTTCCTCCCCTTCGTCGTCCTCTTGTCCTCCTCCTCTTGCTCCTCCTCCTCTTGCTCCTCTTCCTCCTCCTCTTCCTACTGCTCTTCCTCCTGCTCTTCATCCTCTTCCTCCTCTTCTTCTTCTTCCTCTTCCTCCTCCTCAGCCCTCTGGACTCCTCCTCCTCCCCTCCTCCTCTTCCTCTCCAGCCTCCTTCCTGCGCTCCTCTTCCTCTCCTCTCAGTCCCTGCTTCCCTCTGGAAACCACAGCAGCTCTGAGTCCGTCTCACTCAGCCTTCCTCCTCCCAGCCCCTCCTCCTCTTCCTCCTCCTCCTCCTCTTCCTCCTACAGACTCCTGTGTGGAGCTCCGGAGCCAGACTCCCCGACCGGCTCTAGTTCCAGCGGAGGAAGCAGCGGAGGAGGAGGAGGAGGAGGAGGAGGAGGAGGAGGAGGAAGTGCTGTGGCTGCGGACGCTTCCTCTCGGTTCTCAGTGTCCGAGTCGTTTTCAGCTCAGGTGGAAAATGACTTTCCTTACAGCAAAGATTCAGTTTGAAA
>JAJDFG010001773.1:0-20000 GCA_021039105.1 Scomber colias
GAAGGAAAAGGGAATTAGGAAGGAAAGGGTAGGAGGAAAGGAAAGACAAAAGGAAGGAAGGAAAAAGGAATTAGGAAGGAAAGGTAGGAGGGAAGGAAAGACAAAAGGAAGGAAGGAAGGAAGAAAAGGGAATTAGGAAGGAAAGGTAGGAGGAAAGGAAAGACAAAAGGAAGGAAGGAAAAAGGAATTAGGAAGGAAAGGTAGGAGGGAAGGAAAGACAAAAGGAAGGAAGGAAGGAAGGAAAAGGGAATTAGGAAGGAAAGGTAGGAGGAAAGGAAAGACAAAAGGAAGGAAGGAAAAATGAATTAGGAAGGAAAGGTAGGAGGGAAGGAAAGACAAAAGGAAGGAAGGAAGGAAGGAAAAGGGAATTAGGAAGGAAAGGTAGGAGGAAAGGAAAGACAAAAGGAAGGAAGGAAAAAGGAATTAGGAAGGAAAGGTAGGAGGGAAGGAAAGACAAAAGGAAGGAAGGAAGGAAAGGAAAAGGGAATTAGGAAGGAAAGGTAGGAGGAAAGGAAAGACAAAAGGAAGGAAGGAAAAGGAATTAGGAAGGAAATGTAGGAGGGAAGAAAGACAAAAGGAAGGAAGGAAGGAAGGAAAAGGGAATTAGGAAGGAAAGGTAGGAGGAAAGGAAAGACAAAAGGAAGGAAGGAAAAAAGGAATTAGGAAGGAAAGGTAGGAGGGAAGGAAAGACAAAAGGAAGGAAGGAAGGAAGGAAAAGGGAATTAGGAAGGAAAGGTAGGAGGAAAGGAAAGACAAAAGGAAGGAAGGAAAAAGGAATTAGGAAGGAAAGGTAGGAGGGAAGGAAAGACAAAAGGAAGGAAGGAAGGAAGGAAAAGGGAATTAGGAAGGAAAGGTAGGAGGAAAGAAAGACAAAAGGAAGGAAGGAAAAATGAATTAGGAAGGAAAAGGTAGGAGGGAAGGAAAGACAAAAGGAAGGAAGGAAGGAAGGAAAAAGGGAATTAGGAAGGAAAGGTAGGAGGAAAGGAAAGACAAAAGGAAGGAAGGAAAAAAGGAATTAGGAAGGAAAGGTAGGAGGGAAGGGAAAGACAAAAGGAAGGAAGGAAGGAAGGAAAAGGGAATTAGGAAGGAAAGGTAGAGGAAAGGAAAGACAAAAGGAAGGAAGGAAAAAGGAATTAGGAAGGAAATGTAGGAGGGAAGGAAAGACAAAAGGAAGGAAGGAAGGAAGGAAAAGGGAATTAGGAAGGAAAGGTAGGAGGAAAGGAAAGACAAAAGGAAGGAAGGAAAAAGGAATTAGGAAGGAAAGGTAGGAGGGAAGGAAAGACAAAAGGAAGGAAGGAAGGAAGGAAAAGGGAATTAGGAAGGAAAGGTAGGAGGAAAGGAAAGACAAAAGGAAGGAAGGAAAAAGGAATTAGGAAGGAAAGGTAGGAGGGAAGGAAAGACAAAAGGGAAGGAAGGAAGGAAGGAAAAGGGAATTAGGAAGGAAAGGTAGGAGGAAAGGAAAGACAAAAGGAAGGAAGGAAAAATGAATTAGGAAGGAAAGGTAGGAGGGAAGGAAAGACAAAAGGAAGGAAGGAAGGAAGGAAAAGGGAATTAGGAAGGAAAGGTAGGAGGAAAGGAAAGACAAAAGGAAGGAAGGAAAAAGGAATTAGGAAGGAAAGGTAGGAGGGAAGGAAAGACAAAAGGAAGGAAGGAAGGAAGGAAAAGGGAATTAGGAAGGAAAGGTAGGAGGAAAGGAAAGACAAAAGGAAGGAAGGAAAAATGAATTAGAAGGAAAGGTAGGAGGGAAGGAAAGACAAAAGGAAGGAAGGAAGGAAGGAAAAGGGAATTAGAAGGAAAGGTAGGAGGGAAGGAAAGACAAAAGGAAGGAAGGAAAAATGAATTAGGAAGGAAAGGTAGGAGGGAAGGAAAGACAAAAGAAGGGAAGGAAGGAAGGAAAAGGGAATTAGGAAGGAAAGGTAGGAGGAAAGGAAAGACAAAAGGAAGGAAGGAAAAAGGAATTAGGAAGGAAAGGTAGGAGGGAAGGAAAGACAAAAGGAAGGAAGGAAGGAAGGAAAAGGGAATTAGGAAGGAAAGGTAGGAGGAAAGGAAAGACAAAAGGAAGGAAGGAAAAAATGAATTAGGAAGGAAAGGTAGGAGGGAAGGAAAGACAAAAGGAAGGAAGGAAGGAAGGAAAAGGGAATTAGGAAGGAAAGGTAGGAGGAAAGGAAAGACAAAAGGAAGGAAGGAAAAAGGAATTAGGAAGGAAAGGTAGGAGGGAAGGAAAGACAAAAGGAAGGAAGGAAGGAAGGAAAGGGAATTAGGAAGGAAAGGTAGGAGGAAAGGAAAGACAAAAGGGAAGGAAGGAAAAAGGAATTAGGAAGAAATGTAGGAGGGAAGGAAAGACAAAAGGAAGGAAGGAAGGAAGGAAAAGGGAATTAGGAAGGAAAGGTAGGAGGAAAGGAAAGACAAAAGGAAGGAAGGAAAAAGGAATTAGGAAGGAAAGGTAGGAGGGAAGGAAAGACAAAAGGAAGGAAGGAAGGAAGGAAAAGGGAATTAGGAAGGAAAGGTAGGAGGAAAGGAAAGACAAAAGGAAGGAAGGAAAAAGGAATTAGGAAGGAAAGGTAGGAGGGAAGGAAAGACAAAAGGAAGGAAGGAAGGAAGGAAAAGGGAATTAGGAAGGAAAGGTAGGAGGAAAGGAAAGACAAAAGGAAGGAAGGAAAAATGAATTAGGAAGGAAAGGTAGGAGGGAAGGAAAGACAAAAGGAAGGAAGGAAGGAAGGAAAAGGGAATTAGGAAGGAAAGGATAGGAGGAAAGGAAAGGACAAAAGGAAGGAAGGAAAAAGGAATTAGGAAGGAAAGGTAGGAGGGAAGGAAAGACAAAAGGAAGGAAGGAAGGAAGGAAAAGGGAATAGGAAGGAAAGGTAGGAGGAAAGGAAAGACAAAAGGAAGGAAGGAAAAAGGAATTAGGAAGGAAGGTAGGAGGGAAGGAAAGACAAAAGGAAGGAAGGAAGGAAGGAAAAGGGAATTAGGAAGGAAAGGTAGGAGGGAAGGAAAGACAAAAGGAAGGAAGGAAAAAATGAATTAGGAAGGAAAGGTAGGAGGGAAGGAAAGACAAAAGGAAGGAAGGAAGGAAGGAAAAGGGAATTAGGAAGGAAAGGTAGGAGGAAAGGAAAGACAAAAGGAAGGAAGGAAAAAGGAATTAGGAAGGAAAGGTAGGAGGGAAGGAAAGACAAAAGGAAGGAAAGGAAGGAAGGAAAAGGGAATTAGGAAGGAAAGGTAGGAGGGAAGGAAAGACAAAAGAAAGGAAAGAAGGAAAGAAAGGAAAAGAAGATGAAGGAAAGATGGGGAGGTAAGGAAGGACGGAGGGATAGAAATCAAAGAAGGAAAGAAGTGCGAAAGGGAGGAAGGAAAGAAGGACAGATGACAGGAGGGAAGGAAGGAAAATAAGACAGGAAGGAAAGTGGGCCCGGATCGGATGTCCTTGGCGGGCCCGGTTCTGGCCCCACGGGCCCGCCATGTTTGACATCCCTGCTCTAAGTCCTTTCTGTGATCTACTTAATCCTTTAAACTCAGGGCATCAATATCACCCACAACACAACACACACACACACACACACCACACCCACACACACCACACACCCACACACACCACACACACACACACACACCCTCGTGCACCCAAAATATTAGACATCATTGTCAAAGAAGCCAGAGAAACCTAATTACCACAGACAGACAATGACTGCATCACTTACAGCATGGCTCTTCTTTTCTGGGTGGGAAGGTTAATGTGATTAAACAGTTAGCAGGCCAACATCATGTCTTCATGAAAAACACTCCGTCTGTCTTTCTTTTTCAATTTGTTTTTATTTCTTTTCTTTCCTTTTTTTTTTTCTCCCCCCCCCCCATGTGGGCTATTTTTTCCGCTTGCACATGCTGTATGTACACACGGTTGTTATTGCAGTAGGCTTATTTCTAACACACTCACTGGTGGCTTTGACAGTTGGTCAGAGACAGAGGAGTCAGACGAAGACATCAGGAGGTATAAGGTTCTACTTCCCTGTTTCCTGCTTCCTGTTTCAGATCTGACGTTACTCCCTGTCATTCACTCTCTCTCTCTCTTTCCTCCTCATCATCTTCATCCTCATCTGATTATAACGCCATTCATCATCATCATCTGCTCTCAGAAGAAAGTACTGTTTTATACAGCTGTGTCCTTCATGAACACACACACATATATATTGTGTTATATACAGTACTGTGTAAAAGTCTGAGGCCACTGTTGGATTTTAAAGACTGTGTAAAAGTGAATTCAGACATTTTTCTTCTAAACACATTAAATAGGTCATAAATGTATTTCTAATAAAAAGGTGTAAAAAGCATTTCAACCATTTAGATTTGAATTGTGGAGCTAGGTTTCACAAACTGTGTTTCAAGATTTCTGTGTTCAGGATTTAGTGATTAGCATAAACCCGCCCCTGCTGCTGTAGAGGTATATAATACATTCAGCACACACTACTACTACTACTACAGTCTACAGTTAGCCAGTTAGCTGAGTTAGCCGCCGAGCTAGCCGCCGAGTTAGCCGCCGAGTTAGCTGCTGAGTTAGCCGCTGAGTTAGCCGCTGAGTTAGCCGCCCGAGCTAGCCGCTGAGTTAGCAGCCGAGCTAGCCGCCGAGCTAGCAGCAGAAAGCTCTCAGTGTCTCATAGCGTCCATGTTTCTGGTAGAGGTGGTGACTTTGATTGACAGGTGACACTTGGTAGGGGGCGGGGTTTCAGCGGACTCGGCAAGCCACGCCCCCCCACAGCGTTTGGGAGCAGAGAAAGAAGCTGATTTTTACTTTTTGAACTTTGAAGCCTAATTTCATAATATTTGGCGATTTTTTTTAATCATTCAATTTTGGCAGGGTGGTTAACAACACACTTTTTCTGTGGGTATGTCAAACTCAGAACACATATTTATTCTTACTTTACACTGGCTTTAATGTTTCAGCAATGCTATAATGACCATATATCATTAATTTCTCAGTCTCTTTTATTAGAATACAACCAAGAAATACAGGAAATGTGTATGCATTAATTAAAAAAACTGAAGAAAACACTTGAACCTGGCTCTATTAAACCTAAATGGAATGGATTTATATGTATTGTCCCACTATTTCATGTACTATTTCACACTATTAATGCAGTGAAATCATATTTAGAGAGGAAAAACACCTGATAAAAGTCATGAACTGGCCTCCACAGAGTCCAAACTGCAATATTATAGAGGCAGTGTGGCGTCAACTGGACAGATAAATAAATAAAAGACAGCCTAAATATAAAGAAAAGGCCTGAGAAGTGTTAAATAATTCATGACAGGCTATCCTAAAAGAGTTCAAAATGTGCTTAGTGCCAAACAAGGTCACACTAAATACTGACTTTTATCTGTAGAAGCAATTTTGTCCTAAAAAATGTGTTTTCTTTTATATTTTGTGTATATATTTCCTGTATTTTCTGACCAAAATAAACATGGATGGTCATTAAAACTTTATTAAAACTACAAGACTTTTGCACAGTACTGTATATATACTATAATTAATTTCAATTTAGCTGCTTTTTTGGGGGTTTAAACTACAATTAAGACTTCAAACAGCCTTTTTTTCTGCCTTTTACATGTTATTTTGTTACTATTAGAGCCCGACTGATGCTGGATTTTTTGAAACAGATACTGATATCATTATCCTATATCGAAATATAATCAGAATATATATATAAACATGCATTAAACACACATTTTTATTGGTAAAGGAGGCATGAAAAATGACTTCAGTGGGAATTTAACATGTATTAAGCTTGAATTAGGAAAAATGATAAGAAAAAAATGCATAAAATTAGACATATATAGCTTTAAAAAAAAATTAATTGGCACATAAATCAGATGGTTTAAACACTGATACCCATATATATGTGATCGGCCAATTATATAATAAAAGGAAAAGGTTCATTCATATTCAGAGCAGCTGCTAATTGAGTCTCTATTTCAATTAAATGCAACAAAACCTCAAACGTCTGACGGTCAAAGTCCTGCTTCTGCTGTAGCGCTGCAGCGGCTTCGTCTTCATTTTAATATCTGGTGTGTGTGTGTGTGTGTGTGTGTGTGTGTGTGTGTGTGTGTGTGTGTGTTCAGAAACAGCTGCATCAGCCTTTTTAAAGCGTACTCTCTTCTGCTCCTCGTCTTCTTCCATGGAGGTGATGGCTGGTGTTGTGCTACAGTATCTGGTGCTGCGGTGGTTTGTGCTTGTTGTTCATGCTGGGAGTCCTTACTTTTTATTTACACTGCTTATATGAATTAAATTAAATTAAATTAAATTAAATTAAATTAACCCTTAAACAGGCAGGAGTGGAAAATTAGATGTAAAAAATCCTTACTAGTTATGTCATTTGACCTTCCTTCCTTCCTTCCTTCCTTCCTTCCTTCCTTCCTTCCTTCCTTCCTTCTTGTCTTATCTTCCTTCTCCCCCTTCTTTTCCTTCCTTCCATCTTTCCTTACTGTCTTATCTTCCTTCTCCATCTTCTTTTCCTTCCTTCCTTCCTTCCTTCCTTTCATTCTTCCTTCCTTCTATCCTTCCCTCCTTCCTTCCTTCCTTCCTTCCATCCATCCATCTTTCCTTACTGTCTTATCTTCTCTTATCTTCCTTCCTTCCTTCCTTCCATCTTTCCTTACTGTCTTATCTTCCTTCTCCATCTTCTTTTCCTTCCTTCGTTCCTTCCTTCCTTCCTTCCTTCCATCCATCCATCTTTCCTTACTGTCTTATCTTCTCTTATCTTCCTGTCTTCCTTTCCTTCCTTCCCTTTCTCCTGTCTTCCTTCCTTCCTTCCTTCCTTCCTTCCTTCCTTCCTTCCATCTTTCCTTACTGTCTTATCTTCCTTCTCCATCTTCTTTTCCTTCCTTCGTTCCTTCCTTCCTTTGTTTTTTCGTTCGTTCCTTCCTTCCTTCCTTCCTTCCTTCCTTCCTTCCTTCCTTCCTTCCTTCCTTCCTTCCTTCCTTCCTTCCATCCATCTTTCCTTACTGTCTTATCTTCTCTTATCTTCCTGTCTTCCTTTTCCTTCCTTCCCTTTCTCCTGTCTTCCTTCCTTCCTTCCTTCCTTCCTTCCTTCCTTCCTTCCTTCTTTCCATCCTTCCTTCCTTCCTTCCTTCCTTCTCCCCATTTGTCCTTCCTCCCTTTTATCCTTCCCTTTCTTACTTCCATCTTTTCTTACTTATATCTTCCTTCTCCATTCCTGTCTTCCTTCTTTCTTTTCTTTTCCTTCCTTCCTTCCATTTGTCCTTCCTCCCTTTCATCCTTTCCTTCCATTTGTCCTTCCTTCCTTCCTTCCTTCCTTCCTTCCTTCCTTCCTTCCTTCCTTCCATCCCTCCTTCCTTCCTTGCTTCCTTCCTTCCTTCCTTCCATCTTTCCCTACTGTCTTATCTTCCTTCTCTATCTTCTTTTCCTTCATTCCTTCCTTCTCTCCTTCCTTCCTTCCTTCCATCCCTCCTTCCTTCCTTGCTTCCTTCCTTCCTTCCTTCCATCTTTCCCTACTGTCTTATCTTCCTTCTCTATCTTCTTTTCCTTCATTCCTTCCTTCTCTCCTTCCTTCCTTCTTTCCTTACTGTCTTTTCTTCCTTCCTCCCTTTCTTCCTTCCATCTTTCCTTCCTTCCATCTTTCCTTCCTGTCTTATCTTCCTTCCTTCCTTCCATCCATCTTTCCTTACTGTCTTATCTTCCCTCTCCATCTTCTTTTCCTTTCTTCCTTCTTGTTTTCTCTCTTCCCTCCTTCCATCTGTCCTTCCTTCCTTCTTGTTTTCTCTCTTCCCTCCTTCCATATGTCCTTCCTTCCTTCCTTCCTTCCTTCCTTCCATCTTTCCATCTTTCCTTCCTCCCTTTCATCCTTCCCTTCCTTCCTTCCTTCCTTCCTTCCATTTGTCCTTCCTTCCTTCCTGCTTTCCTTCCATACATTTAATAATCCTCTAATAAGTTTAAAAGTTGTAGTACTACATTTCTCATGGAAACGAGCAGAAATTACAGATTTATTATAAACTCTTATTAAAAAACACAAAACTATATATTATTATATTTCAAATTAAATCTATTTCTAGTCCTTCAGTGTTTCAGACTCCCAGCTAAGTGTTGCAGTCGTTCTCGTCCTTGGTGGTGATGTTGTTTTTCATTGATGTATCTCTGTTGTGTTGCTGTGTCAGTGTTCACGTCATCATCATCATTATGGATATTGTTGCCGTTGACGACGTGCAGCTCATCATTAACCTGAACCATGATCCATAAACTGAGTCTCATCTCTCTCTCTCATATCATCACTCACGCTGCCGTGGAGTTTGACAGCTTCTCTTTGTTACGTGTGTGTTTGGCCGCCGCATTCATAAAGCTCACTAGAACAGGAGTACTGATCTTATGAAATATAGATTTTATAGATTTATTTTTTTATAGATAGATGGAGGAGAAAAGAAGAAGTATGAAGTAGGAGAAGATATAGCAGCATATTTACTCTGATATTTAAAATGTGCTCTTTTTTTGATACTATCGTCATTATTTTGATAAGATTTGTGTTCATATCATAAATTAACCTTTAAACAGGCAGATATTTATTATTTATACCAAGGGGGTTAAACATGAGGCCCGTGGGAGAGAACTGGGCCGCTGAGGTGTTCAATCTGGCCCACTTTCCGTCCTGTCTTCCTTCCATCTTTCTTTCCTCCCTTTAATCCTTCCTTCCTTCCTTCCTTCCCTTTCTTTCCTCCTTCCATCTGTCCTTCCTCCCTTTAATCCTTCCTTCTTGTCTTCTCTTCCTTGTCTTCCTTCCTTCCTTCCTTGTCTTCCTTCCTTCCTTCCTTCCTTTCCTTTCTTTCCTCCTTCCACCTGTCCTTCCTCCCTTTAATCCTTCCTTCCTTCCTTCCTTCCTTCTCTCCTGTCTTCTTTTCCTTCCTTTCTTCCCTCCTTCCATTTTTCCTTGTTTCCTTTTATCCTTCCTTCTTCCCATTCTTCCTTATATCCTTCCTGTCTTCCGTCCTTCCTTCCTTCCTCCCTTTCTGCCTTATTTCCTTCCTGTCTTCATTCCTTCCTTCCTTCCTTCCTTCCTTCCTTCCATCTTACTTTCCTGTCTTCCTTTCTTTCTTCTTCCCTATCTTACATCTTTCACTGCCTTTCTTTCCTTCCTTCCTTCTTTCCTTCCTGTCTTCTTTTCCTTCCTTCCTTCCTTCCCTCCTTCCTTCCTTCTTTTTAATAATCCGGCCCACATGAGATCAAATTAGCTAAAATAAAAATTAAATAAAAGTAATAATTAAAGGTCTACTTTTCCTCTGCTTCCTGTTTAAGGGTAAACTATATTTCTGTAAGGAATCAGTTTTTTTTGGGGGGTCTTGGTAAAAGTGACCCGGTGATCAGTACCGCTGCTCTCTGAAGCTTTATGAACACGTAACCTGTAGTTCTAACATGATCTCCGTTTGCCTCCGTTTCCCATGATGCACCTCGTGAAGCAAGAACAGATACTCGGTGGCCTACGCTGCCCAGAAGTCGTGGCTGCTGAACGCGACGGTGGAGGAAAACATCACGTTCGGGAGTCCGTTCAACAAGCAGAGGTAACGTGATGTCATCATAATGCTTTATGTCAGGGGGGGTCAAACATGAGGCACGTGGGCCAGAACTGGGCCGCCAAGGGGTCTGATACGGCCCACTTTCTTTCCTCCTTCCTTCTATCTGCCTTCCTTTCTCCCTTTCATCCTTCCTTCTTCCTTTTCTTTCATCTTTCCTTTCTGTCTTCTTTTCCTTCCTTCCTTCCTTCATTCCTTCCTTCATTCCTTCCTATCCAGCCCACTTTCCTTCCTGTCTTCCTTCTTTCCTCCTTCCTTCTATCTGCCTTCCTTCCTTCCTTCTATCTGCCTTTCATCCTTCCTTCCTTCCTTCCTTCCTTCCTTACTGTCTTATCTTCCTTCTCCTTCTCCTCCTTCTTCTCCTTTTCCGTCCTTCCTTCCTTCCTTTCTTATCTTCCTTCTCCTTCTTCTCCTTTTCCTTCCTTCCTTCCTTACTTCCTTCCATCCTTCCATCCTTCCATACATCTTTCTTCCCTGTCATCTTTTCCTTCCTTCCTTCTTGTCTTTGCTTCCTTCCTTCCTTCCTTCCTTCCTTCCTTCCTTCCTCCCCCTTCATCCTTCCTTCCTTCCTCCCTCCCTCCCTCCCTCCCTTCCTTCCTCCTTTCCTTCCTTCCTTCCTTCCTTCCCTGTTTCATGTCCTTCTGTTACGTTTATTTTTCTTTCTATCTGTCGTACTCGAGCCTCTCTCGTACAGCAGATCTTGATCTCAATGAGATTAAACCTGATTAAATAAAGGTTGTGTGTTTATAGAAGATAAACGAGGGAGTATCTTTATGAAAAGGAATGATGTTCATCCCTCCATCAGACTCCACTGAAGCTGTTCATGGTGGTCTGACTCCACACTGAGACCCTCCATGTTGTGTTTTTCAGGTATAAGACAGTGATTGACACGTGCTCTCTGCAGCTGGATATCGACCTGCTGCCTTTTGGAGACCAGACTGAGATCGGAGAGCGAGTACGTCACATGTTAAATTCATCACTGACTTTATATTCATGATTATTTATCATTTGTAGCACATGCACAGAAACTCTAAGTATGTTTATTGGATGTTTTCCTGCTGATATGTTCTCGTGGTGTGTTGCTTTGCTTCAGGGCATCAACCTGAGTGGAGGTCAGAGACAGAGGATCTGTGTGGCTCGAGCTCTCTACCAAAACACCAACATCGTCTTCTTGGTGAGTTTTTTTAGCTGATTATCACCATGACAACAACACATACTGAATTAAACTCTCTTATATCTGCCATTCACAGCGTTGGGAAGGTAACAGATTACTAGTTACTCTGTTTATAATGTAACTATTTCATTTACTTCATCAAAGTAATGTAACTTATTACATTTGATGACTTTTCTAATTTTCTAACCAATGTTTTCAACTGTTAGTAAATGTTCCCTCCTTCTGTCCTTCCTTCCTTCCTTCCTTCCTTCCTTCCTTCCTTCCTTCCTTCCTTCCTTCCTTCCTTCCTTCCTCCCTCTCTTCTTTCCTTCCTTCTGTCCTTCCTTCCTTCCTTCCTTCCTTCCTTCCTTCCTTCCTTCCTTCCTTCCTTCCTTCCTCCCTCTCTTCTTTCCTTCCTTCCTTCCTTCCTTCCTCCCTCTCTTCTTTCCTTCCTTCTGTCCTTCCTTCTTTCCTTCCTTCTGTCCTTGCTTCTTCCTTTCTTCCTTCCTTCCTTCCTTCCTTCCTTCTGTCCTTGCTTCTTCCTTCCTTCCTTCCTTCCTTCCTTCCTTCCTTCTGTCCTTGCTTCCTTCCTTCCTTCCTTCTGTCCTTCCTTCCTTCCTTCCTTCGATCTAAGTCCAGCTGTTAGGGTATATGTTCCCATTAAGCACTAAAATCTAAGTCCAGCTGTGTTGTCATGGATACTGACATGATTTATAAAGGAGATCGTTTCTTATAAAGCAACATTTATCTCTCATTGTAAAATGTATTCATTAGTTCATGTAGATTTTAGAATATAAAATAAAGATATTTGATGAATAAAGTGAGTTTAATTGGTACTGTGACTTCATTTAAGTCCACGTGTGTTCCAAATAAACCCACATCATGATTTATTTACTAAATATAAAGAAATATATTGATTTTAAAGAATTAAAAACATCAATATATGTATTCAGTAACATGTTAAATATCAAAAAATGAGGAAAAAACCCTCCTGAGTAAAATCTTAAAGGTCTGACTACCACTCACAAGATTAGAATAAACTCATCTTTAGTGACTTTTTATCACATGTTGTTAATCATGAAAACTTCCTTCCTTCCTTCCTTCCTTCCTTCCTCTGTCCTTCCTTCCTTCTGTCCTTCCTTTCTCTGTCCTTCCTTCCTTCCTTCCTAGCTTCTGTCCTTCCTTTCCTTCTGTCTTTCTTTCATTCCTTCCTTCCTTCCTTCTGTCTTTCCTTCTTTCCTTCCTTCTGTCCTCCCTTCCTTCTGTCTCTCTGTATTTCCTTCTGTCCTCCCTTCCTTCTGTCTCTCTGTATTTCCTTCTTTCACTCCTTCCTTCCTGTTGTCCTTCCTTCCTCCCTTCCTTCCTTCCGTCCATGTGTGCTCTATTTAAGCTCACATCATGATTTATTTACTAAATATAAACAAAAATATTGATTTTAAAGAATTAAAAACAGTAATATATGTATTCAGTAACATGTTAAATATTAAAAAATGAGGAATAAACCCTCCTGAACTAAATCTTAAAGGTCTGACTTAATTCTCTGAATATTTCTTGCATTACCTCAGATTTAAATTAGATTAATATCCGCCCTTTTTCTGCAGCCTTTCAATCATTTAACCTCATTGCATGCATCAAACAGCTCTGTATAATTAGACATATATAGCACAGCACATAGTCTGGAGGCGTCCGGGTCTCAGCTGTGTGTTGTGTCATGTGTTTATCTTTCCGAGGTTGCAGTTGCATCATTTCCTGTTGCCAGCGAGAGCTTTAATGGGACTGGCGTTCTTTCATGCACTCATCACACTCTGTAATGTCTAGAGTGGTTAAAAAAAAAGAAAAGAAAAGAAGAAGTGAGCCTGTAATGTATAATTAGGAGGGGAATGTTTTTCTTTTGATTCATATTATTTCTCTATGAAAGTGTAGCTGCTCTTCATATCTGATCTCAGGATCGGAGCGTACGCTAACGTCATACACACACAGAGGGATTATAAACAGGGCTCACTGTAGCACACACTTTCAAAATAAAGCACCCACCCACCCTGTTAGATAGACGTTTAATAAGAGTTAGGGTTATCAAGTGAAGAAAAATATTTAGCAGCAATTAAATTATCTGGGTTATAAGCGGATGGTAAGTGATAATGACACACTGCAGAGTTCACTTCATGGGCTTCAGAGTGATAAAACTTCTCTTTTAACACTTCTGCAGGATTTAAAACAGCAAAATAGAAAATACTAAATCATTACAGAGTGTTAGATTAGCACAATAAACCTGCTGATGGCTTATATAGGACAAGAGTATAGTGGTGCACAGCGCAAAAAACACACATGTATAATGCAGTGATATTCACCATAGTTACAGTATATGGGATATATTGGTATCGTTGACTGTGTTGCCCAATTAATTTAATTCTTTAATCTTATATATGCAGCATTTTCTGTTCATACAGTATGACCCTTTTTTTTACGATGGAGTATTAGGGCCACATTGAGGGGGGGGGGGGGGGGGGAATCACAAACTTTGAGAATTTACAGTCGACCAGTTCCAGCCATTTCCCCCTTCACAAAAGCAGCGATTTCCTCCAAGTCCTTCTGGTTCTTTCTCCGGAAAAGATGCATTTTCTTGCATATTCTTTTTAAAGTCCTAATGCTTATGATACAGTGTGATGCTGATGTGCCAAAAGATTAAGTATCTCCTTGTTTGTGAAATATATCCCAAAGTACAACTCCACAAAATCCTCCACGGCCCTCATTTTACCAACTGTCCTGTTCCTCTAAAACAACAGGTTAGAATAGTATGACTTTATTCTCATAAATCTACGACTTTATTCTCGAAGTTTGTGATTTTTTTTTCTCAATGTGGCCCTAATACTACTAATAGTAAAAGATGGATTTAAGACTCCCTAATATCTGTTTTGGTATCAAACGCCTCAGTATTATTTAATTGTTTCCTTCATCTCCGTCGTCTCTCTCTCTCGTGTTTTACAGGACGACCCGTTCTCAGCGCTGGACATCCACCTCAGCGATCACCTGATGCAGGAAGGAATCCTCAAGTTCCTGCAGGAAGATAAACGGACGGTCGTCCTCGTCACTCATAAACTGCAGTATCTAATACACGCAGACTGGGTAGGAAGCCCCAAAATACCCAGAATAGCTTTTTACAGTGTCAGTTTACCATTTTACTACATAGTGGGATATCATAATCCTAATTCTGCTCACTCCTGACCACAACACTGTGTTTTTGTGAAATATGAATAACAGTTGAACTTTAAATTTCAATTTAAGCAATCTTAATCTCTCTGCTACTTTAACATCCAGTTCCTGACTATTCATTATATCCTGTTAATATTTTCGGGGTTGTTTTTCTGTCTCGTCCAGATCATAGCGATGAAAGACGGCTCTGTGCTGAGGGAAGGAACTCTAAAGGACATTCAGACTCACGACGTCGAGCTCTATGAACACTGGAAGACACTGATGAACAGACAGGATCAGGGATTAGAGAAGGTAGCATTACTTTTGCCTTTAAAGACTGTGTAAAGTGAATTCAGACTTTTTCTTCTAAACACATTAAATAGGTCATAAATGTATTTCTAAAAAAAGAAAGTGTAAAAAGCATTTCAACCATTTAGATTTGAATTGTGGAGCTAGGCTTCACAAACTGTGTTTCAAGATTTCTGTGTTCAGGATTTAGTGATTAGCATAAACCCGCCCCTGCTGCTGTAGAGGTATAAATACATTCAGCACACACTACTACTACTACTACAGTCTACAGTTAGCCAGCTAGCTGAGTTAGCCGCCGAGCTAGCAACTGAGTTAGCCACTGTGCTAGCAGACGAGTTAGCCATCAAGCTAGCCGCCGAGTTAGCCATCGAGCTAGCAGCCGAGTTAGCAGCAGAAAGCTCTCAGACATAGTGTCCATGTTTCTAGTAGAGGTGGTGACTTTGATTGACAGGTGACACTTGGTAGGGGGCGGGGCTTCAGCGTTTGGTAGCAGAGAAAGAGGCTGATTTTTACACAACTTTGAAGCCTAATTTCATATATTTGGTGATTTTTTTAATCATTCAAATTTGGCAGGGTGGTTAACAACACACTTTTTTGTGGTATGTCAAACTCAGAACACATATTTATTCTGACTTTACACAGAGACTTTAAACCAATGCATCTAACCCCCAGCTGTCAATCTGCTGAATGACTTAGCTAACCAGTAAAGGCTTCATTGTATTTTCTAATGTAATATCTTTTATAATTCACTGTCTCTTCTGCATGTAGGACATACAGCAGGACAGTCAAACTACACTAGAGAGGAAAACACTGCGGAGAGCTTTCTACTCCAGAGAGGCGAAGAACCAGATCGATGACGAGGACGAAGGTAACGGAGACGGCACTTCCTCTAGCCAGTCATTGTCTATTTATAACTGATATTAGTTTATAGGAGAAGCTTTCAGTGTTTTTAGCATCGATTTGAATCACGTCTGATTTTCTCCCCATCAGAGGAAGAAGAGGAGGAAGAGGATGATGATAATATGTCCACAACTACGAACAGACGGTCGAAAATCCCCTGGAAGGTTATTTATTTTATTTATTTATTTATTATTTGTTTCATATTCAGAATTATTTTAATTTATTTCTCTAATCTTTATATTTGGATTTTTTAAATTTTATTGTGGAAGCTGATGGGGGTGCTAATAAAATAATAAGAATAAAGAATTAAAAGTCAAACTTGCATCCATCAGTGGTAATAACTTCTCCTCCTCTTCCTCCTTCTCCTCCTCTTTATCTTCCTCCTCCTCCTCTTCCTCCTCCTCCTCTTTATCTTCCTCCTCCTCTTCTTCGTCGTCCTCCTCCTCTTACTTCTACTCTTCCTCTTCATCCCCCTCCTCCTCTTCCTCCTCCTCCTCTTCCTCTTTGTCCTCCTCCTCCTCTCCCTCCTCCTCCTTTTCCTCCTCCTCTTCATCTTCCTCCTCATCTTCCTTCTCCTCTTCTTCCTCTTCCTCCTCTTCTTCCTCTTCCTCCCCCTCTCTTTGTCCTCCTCCTCTTCCTCTTTATCCTCCTCCTCTTCGTACTGCTCCTCTTCCTGCTCCTCCTCTTCCTCCTCCCCCTCTTCGTCGTCGTCCTCCTCCTCTTTGTCCTCCTCCTCATCCTCCTCCTCATCCTCCTCCTCCTCCTCTTTCTCCTCCTCCTCTTCTTCCTACTCCTCCTCTTCTTCCTAATCCTCATCGTCCTCTTCCACCTCCTCTTCTTCCTCCTCCTCCTTCTCCTCCTCCTCTTTGTCCTTTTCCTCCTCCTCCTCTTCCTCCTCTTCCTCCTCCTCCTCCTCCTCCTCCTCTTCTTCCTCCACCTCCTCCTCCTCTTCTTCATACTCCTCTTCTTCCTCCTCCTCCTTCTTTTCATCCTCCTCTTCCTCCTCCTCTTCCTCCTCCTCTTCCTCCTCCGCCTCTTCCTCTACCTCCTCCTCCTCCTCCCCTTCCTCCTCCTCTTCTTCCTCTTCTTCCTCCTCCTCCTGCTCCACCTCCTCTTCCTCCTCCTCCTCCTCCTTCTCAGGTTTGCTGGTGCTACATGTCCTCCGGTGGCTTCTTCATGGTTTTCCTGATGGTTTCCTCTAAACTCCTCAAGCACTCCGTCATCGTTGCCATTGACTACTGGTTGGCTCGCTGGACTTCCTCCAAAACCAATCAGAGCTCTGGTGCGGGAGCCGACGCGTCCAACGGAACCAGTCTGACCGAGACCTTCGGCATGAACACGACCTCACTGCCCACCGCCGGACTCTCAGAGGCCGAGGTACTAAATGACTTGTGGATTGAAATTAACATAATCGACTTTTAATTAATCTGGAGTTTTACAGGTTAATTTAATAAAATGATTAAAGAACAAAAAGCCTTTTACTTTGAAAGATTTCTTTAAAAAAAAGACTTTTACTTTGAAAGATTCTACAAAAAGACTTTTACTATGAAAGATTTCTAAAAAAAAAGACTTTTACTTTGAAAGATATCTGCAAGAAAGACTTTTACTTTGAAAGATTTCTACAAAAAGACTTTTACTTTGAAAGATTTCTACAAAAAGACTTTTACTTTGAAAGATATCTACAAAAAGATTTTTACTTTGACAGATATCTGCAAGAAAGACTTTTACTTTGAAAGATATCTGCAAAAAGCCTTTTACGTTGAAGGATATCTTCAAAAAAACTTTTACTTTGAAAGATTTCTACAAAAAGACTTTTACTTTGAAAGATGTCTTCAAAAAGACTTTTACTTTGAAAGATTTCTACAAAAAGGCTTTTACTTTGAAAAATGTCTACATAAAGGCTTTTACTTTGAAAGATGTCTTCAAAGAGATTTTTACTTTGAAAGATATCTGCAAGAAAGACTTTTACTTTGAAAGATATCTACAAAAAGCCTTTTACTTTGAAAGATATCTACAAAAAGACTTTTACTTTGAAAGATTTCTACAAAAAAGGCTTTTACTTTGAAAGATTTCTACTAAAAGACTTTTACTTTGAAAGATTTCTACAAAAAGGCTTTTACTTTGAAAAATGTCTACATAAAGGCTTTTACTTTGAAAGATGTCTTCAAAAAGATTTTTACTTTGAAAGATATCTGCAAGAAAGACTTTTACTTTGAAAGATATCTACAAAAAGCCTTTTACTTTGAAAGATATCTACAAAAAGACTTTTACTTTGAAATATTTCTACAAAAAGCCTTTTACTTTTAAATATGTCTACAAAAAGCCTTTTACTTTGAAAAATATCTACAAAAAGACTTTTACTTTGAAAGATCTCTACAAAAAAGACGAAACATTGCACTTCATCTGATCATATAATCGTGTGTGTGTGTGTGTGTGTGTGTGTGTGTGTGTGTGTGTGTGTGTGTGTGTGTGTGTGTGACCCCTACAGAAGGACGCCTACTATCTGCCCGTGTTTATCATCCTGTGTGCAGCCGGCATCACTTTATGCCTCATCACCTCCCTCACTGTGGAGTTTCTGGGTCTTTCTGCAGCAACCAACCTTCATCACAACCTGCTCAACAAGATCATCCACGCTCCCATCAGGTAACACTAACACACAATACACACACACACTACATACATACTGCAGTGTGTATGATTTAGTGACATCTATCCCATCTCCTTCTCCACTTCCTGTTGTGAAACTCACCAAAAAGCATGAAAGCTCCTCTCTAGAGTCAGTGTGTCTGTTCTTGGCTCCTGTAGAAACATGGCAGTGCAACATAGCAGGCTCAGTGGAAGAGAGCCAAACCCCCAGGAAGAGCGCTGGGGCTTTGAAGCCAATTTGACACAGCATCTTACGTGATGCTAGTGTGTCCCAAAAGACTTTTATTGTGAAAGAGACATCTGTAAATCAGTGGATAAATGTTTCTGAGCATCACAAACCTGCGAAATGACTCGTTTTACTGTCAGAATTTGATCCATTTTGGTCCGATCACACTTCGAATGTCCAGAAGAGCTGCACAAGTATATCATTTAATCCTTATTTAAGTTAGTTAGAGGGCTAAGAGGAAGAGGAAGAAGCTATTAACGCTGTTTCCTGTTCTCTTTATACATCCATGAAGAAGACCTGATCTCATTCTAAGCTAATAAAAACACACTAATTCACATTTTCAAGTGATTAAACATTAATTAAAACATACTTATGAATATTATATTTACATTTATATTCCAGTCCATTCCTCTCAATGCCACTTAACTCTCCTCACCGAACCCGTTAATGTCAAATATATATTTTAATTCCTTCTCCATATGAGACTATTCTTGTCTGTGATCATTTAAAGGGAAATTTATTTGCTTCATTTCTTAGAATAAATACTTAATTATCCCCGTAGGGAAACTATTCCACAGTGAGTAAACATGTTGGTCTACGGCAGCAGAGTTAAAGAAAACAAAAACAAAAAACAAAGAATAGAAAAAACCCTTCAGACTAAAAGGGAAATAAATACAATAAAAATATAAATTAAAGCTGCTATTACTTTTAAGCTGTTTATTTTAGTGGATTTTTCTTTATTTTGTGGAATAAAGGAGGGAGGGAGGAAGGGAGGAAGATGGACGGCAAGGAGGGAGGAAGGAAGGGAGGAAAGGAGGGAGGGAGGGAGGAAGGAAGGGAGGAAAGGAGGGAGGGGAGGAAGGAAGGAAGAAGGAAGGAAAGGAGGGAGGAAGGAAGGAAGGGAGGAAGGGAAAGAGGGGAGGAAGGAAGGAAGGAGTTAAGGATGGAGGGAAAGGAGGGGAGGAAGATGGAAGGTAAGGAGGGAGGAAGGAATTAAGAAGGAAGGAAAGGAATGAGGGAGGCAGGGAGGGAGGGAGGAAGGAAGAAAGGGGAAGGAAGGGAGGAAAGAAAGAGAGAAGGAGGGAGGAAGGACAGACAGAAGGAACAGTCGAAACAGACGGGGTCAATTTGACCCGGGGAGGACGACAGGAAGGTAAATACAGGAAGTTGATTGTTCTCTTCTCTCCTTCAGATTCTTTGACATCACTCCGCTGGGTCAGATCCTCAACAGATTCTCAGCTGATACCAACATCATCGATCAAGTAAGCGAACATCACACAAAAGATCTTAACCTTTGACCCCGTCTGTTTTGACTATTCCTTCTTTCCTTCATTCTTTCCTTCCTTCCTTCCTTCCTTCCCTATTTTAAATAACCCTAACCCACATGAGATTAATTAAACAGTATGTGGCCCTTGAATGAAAATGAGTTTGACCCTCCTGCTTCCTTCCTTCTTCCTCCATTCCCTCCTTCCTTCCTCCACTCCTTCTATCCTTCCTTCCTCCCTCCCTCCTTCCTTCCTCCCTTCCTTTCCTTCCTCCCTTCCTTCTATCCTTCCGTCTTTCTCTCTTCCTCCCTTCCTCCATTCCCTTCTACCTTCCTCCCTTCCTTCCTTTCCTCCCTCCCTACTTCCTTCTTTCTCCCTTCCTTTCTTCCTTCTTCCTTCCTTTCCTTCCTCCCTCCTTTCTACCTTCCTCTCTTCCTTCTTCCTCCCCCCCCTCCCTTCCATCCTTCCTTCTTCCTCCCTTCCATCCTTCCTTCCTTGACTCGAGGACAACAGGGAGGGTTAAAGCTGTTTTTAGTTGTATTTGCATATAAAGAAAGTAGAAATATGATTACACTTCTTCCTCCTTTCTTTCTCCTTTCTCTTTCAGCACATCCCTCCGACTCTGGAGTCTTTGACGAGATCCACGCTGCTCTGTTTGTCGGCGATCGGAGTCATTTCCTCCATCACTCCGACTTTTGTCATCGCTCTGCTTCCTCTGGCGGTGGCTTTCTACTTCATACAGAAATAC
>JAJDFG010001773.1:25000-27408 GCA_021039105.1 Scomber colias
AGGACAGAAGTAAGGAAGAAAGGGGGATGGAGGAAGGAAAGAAAGGAAGGGAGGAAAGAGAGAGGAAGGGAGGAAGGAAGGAAGGAAAGAGAAAGGAAGGAAGGAAGGGAAGAAAGAAGGGGATGGAGGAAAGAGAGGAAGGAAGGAAGGGAGGAAGAGAGGAAGGAAGGAAAGGGAAGGAAAGAAGGAAGGAAGGAAGGATGGAGGAAATAAGGGAGGGAGGAAAGAAGGAAGGAAGGAAGGATGGAGGAAATAAGGGAGGGAGGAAAGAAGGAAGAAAGAAAGGGGGATGGAGGAAGGAAAGAAGGAAGGGAGGAAAGAGAGAGGAAGGGAGGAAGGAAGTGAAAGGAAGGAAGGAAGGAAGGGAAAGTTAAAACAGGAAGTTTAATTAAATGTAATAAAATGTTTTTCAGACACGAGGCTCGTTTCAAACAGCGCATGTTGGAGTTGACTGATACCAATAACACAGCGTACCTCTTCCTGTCTGCTGCAAACCGCTGGCTGGAGGTCCGAACGGTGAGAAACAACTGCATGAATATACTCAGTCATCAATAATCTCTTCTTTAAACATACTTTTATTTTGAAGGAGAGCTTTTCCTGATTTTATTTGGGTTTTATTTTCCTTAAAAGTGTCGATTCTTTCTTTTTTCCTACTTATTTTTTCCATTATTTGTGTATATTGCTACCTTTGTGACTTTTATTTTGAAAAGTGCTCCATAATGAGCTTTTCCTGATTTTATTTGAGTTTTATTTTCCTTAAAAGTGTCTATTCTTGTTTTTTTTTCCTACTTAATTTTTCCTGCTTAATTATTTCATTATTTGTGTATTTTGCTGCCTTTGTGACTTTTATTTTGAAAAGTGCTCCATAAATAAAGATTATTATGTCAGGGAATTTAAATCTAACATTTTGTATAATAATCTTGGTTAAAACAACCAGATTTAATGCAAATACCAGTGTTTCCCACACATAGACTAATTCGTGGCGGTGCGCCACAGATTCAAACACCCGGCCGCCCACATATTGCGTTTCGTTATTATTTTTTTTTTTAACGCTAATTAAAAAATACGCATCGTATTCGTTAAGCTGTATTTCCTTTCTCCTTTCTCTGCTCTCCCTGCGTCTCTCTGGTCACTCACCGCGTCTCTCTCACATAGCACACACACAGCCCCTCCTCTCCGTGCACAACCGCGTGTGTCTCCATCAGCGAGATGGAGACACACCCCCCCCCCCCCCGTCGGCCGGTTTAACCAAAACCGACCAACCAACCGGTCGCCGGACTACCGCCACACATTGCCTTCAGATCTGTGGGAAACACTGCAAATACAGTTAAATATCTCCACTATTCCTTTATCACATGCACATTTCTACAATCCTGGAGTATTGAAGTGACACTTTTGAACCCAAGAACTGCATAAAGTCAAGTTTGATGATATAAGAGGGGCAAATATTAAATTAAAATGTGTTTGTATAGTAGCTAGCTCGCTGGTAAATCAGATGTTGATGCAGTTAGTATTAATTATCCCTGATTTCCAGTTAATTCCTATAATTTCCCATATATTCCCCATAATTTCCCATATATTCCCATATATTCCCCATATGTTCCCATATATTCCCATCATTTATTTTATATTTAAAGTTCTTATGTTCCTCTCTCTGCAGGATTACCTTGGAGCAGTGATCGTGCTGACAGCAGCTGTGACTTCTATATGGAGTTCACAGTATTTACCAGCTGGAGGTTTGGTGGGGCTCGGACTCACCTACGCTCTCACTGTGAGTCTCCTTTGGGTGCTCCTCATGTCCGAACACACAGTTTCATTTTCCTTCCTTCCTTCCTTCCTTCCTTCCTTCCTTCCTTCATATCGTCCCTCCTTCCTTTCTCCATTCCATCTTTCCTTACTGTCTTATCTTCCTCCCCTCCGTTCCTCCCTTTCATCCTTCCTTCATTCCTTCCTTCCTTCCTTCCTTTCTCCATTCCATCTTTCTTTCCCTGTCTTATCTTCCTTCCTTCCTTCCTTCCTTCCGTCCCTTCCTTCCTTCCATCTGTCCTTCCTTCCTTCTTTCCTTCCTTCCTTCCTTTCTTCCTTCCTTCCATCTGTCCTTCCTTCCTTCTTTCCTTGCTTCCATCTGTCCTTCCTTCCTTCTTTCCTTCCTTCCTTCCTTCCTTCCGTCCTTCCTTCCTTCCTTCCTTCCTTCCTTCCTTCCTTCCTTCCTTCCTTCCTTCCTTCTATCTGTTCTTCCTGTCTTCTTTTCCTTCCTCCTTCCTTCCTTCCTTCCATCTTTCCTTACTGTCTTCTTTTGCTTCCCTCCTTCCTTCTCTTCCTTCCTTCCTTCCTTCCTTCCTTCCTTCCTTCCTTCCTTCCTTCCCTTCCTTCCTTCCCTTCCTTCCTTCCTTCCCTTCCTCCATCTT
>JAJDFG010001774.1:0-10000 GCA_021039105.1 Scomber colias
TTGGTGTCTGTTTAAGGGTTAAAACAGAAGGCGGTTGTCTAAAAGGGGTTTTCCTCATTCCTCCTCTTCATACTGACTATTAAAAAAATGGAAGTGAGCTTTGATGTGAAGCTTATTTGAGGCTTGAGCAGTCTGAGTTAGTCATATCAAGTGGATATCTGACACATTTACAGTCTTTTTAGCATCAGATTTGCTCTTAGTGTTTCCCTGTCGAGCTGTGGAGGAAGACTTTGGCACGAAAACAGACTAATATTGAAACTTATCTACTTGATTTGACTCATTTGGACGATTAAAGCTTCATATTAGCTTCAGATCAACTTTTTAGAAGGAGGACTGTGGGTTTAGTCCTCCATCATTTATATTGTAAGTACATTATGAAGAGATCTTCTAATGCTCAGTATGAACAAGAGAATGATTACAGCAAGAAAAACAAGTTTAAACCACTTGGAATAAATGGACGAAGAAAAAAAAGAGCTGTTGGCATTAGCAGATAATAAGAAAAAAAAGCCGCCACAGTCTCCGCCTCCACTCATTTATCAGCAGGTGACGTCTGAGGTGCAATGAAATGTGGACTAAATGAGCAACGACAACATGAATCTCACAGATTACAGTTTAATTAAATGATCCTTGCTCATAAACAGCCAAAAAGTGCAAAGATTTGCCAGAACAAAATCAATGAGGTTATAAACTATAATAACATGCAGCACACTTCATTACAATAAAACACTGTGAATCACTTGTTTTCACCAGCCTGCAAGTAATTACTGCTAATAAATGAGGAAGATTGTTAGTACTCTGAGGAGATGCTTTAAAAAAAAAAAAAAAGAAAAAGTGATTTATTTTCTTAAAACTGTCAAAAATAATTAATTCTGTGCTTG
Source organism: Scomber colias (assembly GCA_021039105.1). NCBI lineage: Eukaryota > Metazoa > Chordata > Actinopteri > Scombriformes > Scombridae > Scomber > Scomber colias. The sequence continues at coordinate 879 of JAJDFG010001774.1, forward strand.
TTGGTACTTTTCATTAACTCATGTCTTTATTTAAGATGATACACATGATTATCAGTTTTTTTTCCATCCATTGACTTTCATTAGGAACCAAACTGAAACCATTTACTCTGACAGTGCATTAGCTCATTATGTTGACTTTAAATGAGAACTGAAGCCATAAATACACACATTGTTCCCCTCTAAAATAATGACCTAAACCTAAGACCTGAAAGCCAGAACCTTACCTATTGAATTCCAGCAATAAAACAACCAAGCTCTAATAATTACTTGACTTGGCAATCAAAAATAATTACTTTAATGTAGACGTAAGGAGTCTCTAACCATTAACTCTATTAAATGGTGGGAAAAAAACACACACAAACCATTCATTTTTAACAGCCAACAAGATCCATAACCACAAACCTCATTAGTTAACTCTAAATAAGTATTAGAAACTCTAACCATTGACTTTAAATGGGCCGTGGAACCCAATAATTGACTTTTAAACAGGAATGTAACCCTTAAACACTGATGTTTTGACTAACTTTTTACAAAACAACCCCACTAACTATTCACTTTAACAGCTCCACAGCTCCACAACCACTAACTTTATTAGGTTAAAGAACCTAAAAGAACCTCAATAAGTAATTAAAACCTCTAACTATTGACTATTAGGCAACAAAAACCCTAATTATTGGCTTTAATTGGGCAGAACGCACAAAATCCCTTTAACCCTCCTGTTGTCCTCGAGTCAAGGAAGGAAAGGAGAGAGGAAGGAAGGAAGGAAGGGAGGAAGAAGGAAGGAAGGAAAGGGGGGAGGGAAGAAGGAAGGAGGGAGGAAGGAAGGGAGGATGGAAAGGAGGAAGAAGGAAGGAAGGAAAGGAGGATGGAAAGATGGAAGGGAGGAAGGAAGTGAGGAAAGAGAGGAAGGAAAGAAAGAGAGAAGGAGGGAGGGAGGACAGACGGAAGTAAGGAAGGGAGGAAGGAAAGAAGAAAGGGGGATGGAGGAAGGACAGACGGAAGGAAGGAAAGAAGGAAGAAAGGGAGGAAAGAAAGAACAGTCAAGACGGGTAAATTTGACCTGGGAGGAACGCACACAAAATCCCTTTAACCCTCCTGTTGTCCCTGAGTCAAGGAAGGAAAGGAGAGAGGAAAGAAGGGAGGAAGAAAGGAAGGATGGAAGAGAGGAAGAAGGAAGGAAAGTAAGAGGGAGGAAGGGAGGAAGAAGGAAGGAAGGGAGGAAGGAAAGAAGGAAGGAAGGTAGGAGAGGAAGGAAAGGAGGGAGGAAAGGAGGAAGGAAGGAGGAAGGAAAGGAGGGAGGAAAGAAGGAAGGAAGGAAAGCAGGAAGGAAAGAAGGGGGAGGGAGGAAGAAAGGGGGATGGAGGAAGGAAGTGAGGAAAGAGAAGGAGGAGGGAGGAAGGACAGACGGAAGGAAGGAAAGAAGGAAGGAAAGAAAGAGAGAAGGAGGGAGGAAGGACAGACGGAAGGAAGAAAGGAACAGTCAAAACAGACGGGGTCAATTTGACTCGTAGTCTTTACCAATGAACTCTAAATAAGTAATAAAAACCCTCTAACTATCGACTATTAGACAACAGAATCCATAATTATTGGCTATAATTTGGCAGTAAAACACATAAAACATTACTTAGACTTGGTAATTATCGATATTTCTTAAATTGAACCCCTAACTCTACTACTGTGTCTTGCTCATTAGAAAAGTTCAATTTACAACACTCCAACCAAGACTCAAAAGAAGAAGAAAAAAAAAGCATCTTAAAGTCAAAAAAACAGTTTTAGATGATGTAAAATGGCTTCTGTAAATGGGCATCTTGGACATTCAAGTGAAAGCCAAAGATGGGAGCGATCTAAGTGCCGGAGCGCAGAGCTGAAATCTATTTGACTCAGCGAAAAAAAAAAAAAGGAGCAATTGACTGCATAGTGCTCACAGCAAGAAGGCAAGAAGGAAAAACAACAACACAAACAAAAAAGAAAAGAGAGCCAGAACAGTGTGTTTCTAAATTCAGAACACAAAGAGCAATTTCTCTGTTTTCCTGTTTGTTTTATTCAAGTGTCACTCCGTCTCTGAGAGCGCGTTCAAGAGCACTTCGTCAAAGATGTAGGTGCAGCGGATTAAATATTTACGACTGCAGCCAAATGGGGTGGGTTTCACGCGAGCTTAGGAGTTAGAACGGGATGGGGGGGGGGGGGGGTGTAGGACTCTCGAAGATCTCCCTACAGCCTCCACCGGCAAACTCAAGCTATTAAAGACCATCCGGACGCACTGTGCCGGGGATGGACACTGTCAGATCTCATTTGGAAGCTCTACTGCCTGCTGTGTTTGGAGGAGGCTTTTACTGAGAGAAAAAGGCCTTACAGTGGCAGAAGGAGGTACATGTTTTAATGATTGGGTGGCGTTAATGACTTAGTCTAACTGTTTGTGAGGCTGAGTCCTGCACGTTACAAATAAGAGGAAGTTGTGTCGAGAGCTGGTGAAGAGCTCGCTTCAAAAGAGTGAAAAGTATCTTAAAGTTTGTCACTAGAAATCTTGAATATACAAAAAGATACCGTCTGCAACTTGATTACATCATAGACTGTATAAAAGAAAATGGACGTGACATCCGTGACGTCACCCATTGTTTGTGGACTGCTGCTCGGAAGCCATAGTTTTCGAATCTAGGCAGCGCCATCTTGAAAATTTCAGGTGCATGCTGGGAAAAATAAAAAACATGGATTCTACTTATATGGGCATGAAGTGGGGCCATGGGCGGAGCGGGGAGGTTGCTATGGTTGCGAGGGCTGGATCTCGAGGACATTGGTCAATCAACCTGTCAATCAGGACGTAGCCACACCCTAATGCATACCCTGCTTTATCGTCACATATAAAATCAGGGAGGCCAAAATGTCCCAAATGAACATCATACTGCATTGAAGAAGGCTTTAAACTAGCGATTGAGACCATAAACACATTTTGAAAACGTTTACTGAGGTTAGAAATCAAGTGAGAAGTTGGTGAATTCTCCATTGACTTGTATAGAGACGGTCGCCCCCTGGTGGCCTTTTGATAGAATGCAGCTCTAAGTTACTTCTGCGTTTGCTTCATTTCAGAGGACCAGAACTCTCCCCGCCTGGATTACATAAATTTAAAGGAGAGCCTGTTATGCTTTTTCTTATTTCCAGTCAAATATATAATGTTGCAGTGGTGAATATTCATATTAAATGTGATCAAATAATGAGGTAAATATATGTAGAAGTAACCCTGTGAATAAAAAGCACAGGGTTTAGCTAGCTCTAAACGCTCAGTTTGGCAACATTTTTTTCTACTTTCAGCCCGAGGTGACTCATCTTGTGACAGATTTCTTTATATGGTGATCTTCTCCACACACACAGCACACACGCTCTTCCAATATTTTGGCATTTTTCCACTGTTTTTAGGGGGAGTAGTTAAGTTGAGGTATTACTTGAGTTAAGCTAGCACAAGTGAGTGTTTTTCAATTACACAGCACTGCAGAGTAAAATTTGTAGTTTTCCTGTTGGAGGTCTTCTGATTGTCTGCAGCTCTTCATCAAACACAAATGAGTCAGGATAGTTTTTACCTCCTTGTGGGTCTTTCCACGTCATTCTCATAAGTGAGTACATTAAACCAATGTTGATGCTGATTTCTCCATGGAGGGCAGAATTTGAGGCACAATTGATGAACCTTGCTAACATAAATGCTTTAATGAAAAATTAGAATCAACACTAATCTTGACATTTCCCTAAACGTGTTGCCATTTTAATCAAGCATAACAAAAACAAACGATTTTCACCTGAGTGCTGCCGGGAAAACAGATTTCTGTGTCCTGGCGTTGTCACTTTATGCTGACGACTCACTTCTTTTCCATTATAATCCTCAGTGTCTTGTCCTCTCTCTTTTTTCTTGAATCCCTTCTTTCTTCTTCTTCCTCATCCTCATCCTCCTCTCCTCTTGTCTCTCTTTTGCCCTTCGACAACATTAGGATGCACAGGAAGGAAAAGAGATGGGTAAACAATGTATGGACAACCCACAGGGGACCACTAATATACACACACAGTTGCATACGTACAGGAAAATATATTCAGTCACACACACCACACACACACACACACAGGCTCTATATGATGTGCATGTGTGTGTCTTGAAGCAGTCTGTCAATCATATCACACACTAATTCCCAAGGTTCCGTGGTCGCCATTAGCGACGGGGGTCGATGCTCGGGTAACTGTGGACACAGCGGACATCGATCTGGTAGAGAGAGAGTGTGTCTGTCTGTGTGTGTGTGTGTGTGGTGTGTGTGTGTGTGTGTGTGTGTGTGTGTTCATGATGGAAACAGTATTGTGGCTTGTATGGAAATAAAATAGGGTCAAAAGTATCGTAGCTGCTGTATCGTAATATTAAGATGTGGAAAAAAAACATTTAGACGTGCGTATTTTTAAATTAATTATCAGTTTTGATCAAATGAGCTCGATATGAATTTACATCTTTTAAACCTTTTTTTAAAATTGACATCATTATATATCTACATGGTCAAAAGGAGGCATAAGATAAAAGTCGCTTTGCAGTAAAGGTTTGATATCTTTTTCATTCATTCACAATTAGATTTAATTTTTGAGAGCTTTTATAATTGTGTATTCTGACATTTTTTACATATTTGGATTATTATAATTAAATGAACATCAGACATTTTTACATGTGAACACAATGTAATCAGTCTGATATGGTGATTTACAGCTTCAGTACTTTTGACCCTACTTTGTTTCCATAGACTCTGCCCTATTGATTGTCCTCTTGTTGCATTGAGGCGAAACGGGCGTTCTGACTCTATATGTGTGTGTGTGTGTGGTGTGTGTGTGTGTGTGTGTGTGGTGTGTGTGTGTGTGGTGTGTGTGTGTGTGTGTGTGTCCTAGTGTGTGTACATACATGCACATAATGTAGTGTGTGTATATGTGTGTGTATGTCCACCGGTGTTTGTGTGAGGTTTTTGGATCCTGGATATGCATCTTTGTGTGTGTCTGTGTGGTGTGTGTGTTTGTGTGTGTGTGTGTGTGTGGTGTGTGTGTGTGTGTGTAGTGTGTGTGTGTGTGTGAGTGTGTGTGTCTTTGAAGGTCCTCCTCAGTAGAGTAATCAATGTGTGAATGCAGTCTTGACCCCACTGAGGACTCAATTTTCCATTTTTACTCCCTCCCCCCTTTTTCTCACTGTCTTTTTCTCGGCTACCAGGCGTTCATTCTTAAATCTAAAAACATCTCCACTTGAACTTTAACCAGGATAAAATAAAAAACGACTTGTTTTTTTAGCAGCCAACCAAATACTTGTTATAGTAATACTGTTACTACATGTCTTGGAAAGCGTGTTCCTGTTTTGTTTTTAGCCATGTTAGCTAGCGGCTGACTTTGCACTTGACAGGTCAGACTTTTCATTTAACCTTGGACATACAGTATTGGATGAAATGTGACTCTTTTTTTATTTTATTTATTTACAACATCATCTGTATAGTAACTCAAATTTTGATACACAAATTCCTTTTAATGTATTTATCTAAAGATGTTGAAAGATGCTTTTGCCTCATTTTCATGCTACACAAGAACAGATACTTGTACTTAAGACACAGATGTTATCGTTGTCTTACTCTAAAAGACTCAATAAATAGACTTGAAGACACTCGCTAGCTTTAGAGCTACAAACAACCCGTAATGCAACTCAAATCACTCAATATTTGATACATAAATTGATGGTTTCTGATCTTAATACCTTTAGTGTTGTCGAGCTGTATGTGCTGATGTAGTTAGACGTATCAAACACCTTGTTACTTTCATACAAGCTTTCCCCTACTTTGTATTTGGTGCTAATTATGATGCTAGCATGTTAGCATTTGGCTCCAAGCAGCATTGTATCAAGGCTGATTTATGCTTCTGCGTCGTTGTCCTTTTCGAAGCTCTGCGTCGAGGGAACGTGTTGCTTGGGTGTGTGTGTGTGTGTGTGTGTGTGTGTGTGTGTGTGTGTGTGTGTGTGTGTGTGTGTGTGTGGTTTCAGAGGAGTCTCTATCTGTATCCTTGTTTATCTTCCAGTCACAGTAGCATGTAGCATGTAGCATTGTGCTATGTGTGCTAATAACAGGAAACACATACCTTCTGTTCATTATTAATAAATAAAGCAACTGCCGGAGGAACTGACGCTTTGACCGGACCAATCACAGCCCTTGCGGTCCGCGTTGCCGTGACGCGTAGTTAGGATGTCAGGGCTACGGCGTAGGGGTCCGCGTCGACGCAGGGGGCTACACGTAGCTACGCCGTCGGTAATTCTGGCACAATGTCTTCATTTGAATGTGTGCAATCAGCTTTTCAGAAGTCAGTTTTTCCTTTCATTTTTATTTTATTCTTTGGTCCTATTAATTTTTTGTCTTTTATTAGACAGGAAATGACAGAGAGAGAGATTTAAACTAACCAGGGACGCTGTAAATCATGGTTTCTGTCTCTTAACTCTTCAGATGTAAGGGCCAATCGTAAACTATCTTGATAATTGATTATTCATTTTAATAATTTCATGTAAATAATGACGTAAAAAATGAAACATTCTCTGGCTTCAGCTTCTCCGAACTGATGATTTTCAGCTGTTCTGTGTTTAGTTTAATTGTAAAATGTTTATTTTAACTTTTTATTGGGCAAAACAAGGCGTTATGGTGACGTCAGCTCAGGCTCTGGGAATCTGAGAGCAAAAGAATAATTGATAAACAAAAGAAAAATAATTTGATAAATGGACACTGTATTAGATATTAGTCGCGGCTCTAATCTGATGTGGTTTCTAATATGCCGCCTCGGTACTTAATGAATTGACCTTTTATACACCGACAGTGAAGCAAATGGTTGAACTCTGTGTCAGATTTCATTAAAAGAGCCTGTCGATCAAAAACTGTGGTGCTTTTTTTTTTTTTCTTTAATCCAGACAGACCAGGTGAAACGGTCGAGGTATTTTCAAAATAAGACAAAAAAAAACAGTTTTACCAACAAATCACTGAAATGGCCTGAAGCTGCAGAGATTTAAGACACATTTAAGGTGCATGTATTAAAAAAAAAGGTATATTTTGATTTTTTTTTCATTTGCTTTATGATTTAGTGTCCGTCTTTATCCAATGTCTCACTTCTTGACTGTTTTTCCATTTCCAAACTCCCTCTGTGTCACTTTGAAGCTTCCTCTCCTCTCTTTCCATCTTTATATCCTCTCATCACCCTTGTTTTTTTTCCTTTTTTTGTGTTTTTATCTCTCAAAAATCAGCCTCCTCTCTCTTTCTCTCTCTCTCTACATCTTAAACTTTGATGCCTTTTATAATTTTATAATCCTATACATACGTAGATACCATTATTTTGTTTTTATTTTGAAAATCTTGCATTTCCCCAAATAAAAAACAAATCTTTTACCCATGATTTACAACACACTGATACCATTTGCCATCATCATCCACTTTGTTTGCGAGCGCCAGTCCTCGAAGATTTAAAGCGACCCCTCCTCTCCTCATTTTTTTGGCCCTGTTTTCCTCCATCATGGTTCTCCATTTCTTTCCTCTTCTCTCTCTCAGCAGGACAGCAGACAATACGTCTGGTCACTCTGCCTCAGGCTCTCTGACTGGACCTCTTTCTTTCTCTCTCTCTCTCTCTCTCTCTCTCTCTCTTCTCTCTCTCTCTCTCTCTCTCTCTCTCTCTCATCTCTCTCTCTCTCGTCTCTCTCTCTTCTCTTTCTGTTCTTCTTATTTGTCGTTATTGCCAGTCTCAGGCTAAACTGCAGTCTGATCGTCACTGATAGATAAGACTTTTATTCGGAGTCAGTTTTGGTGGCTGGTGTAAGAAGGCTTTTTAAAAAAATGCAAAATAAAACCTTAAATGGATGAATAGATGCATAATTCTGTACTTCATTAGGCAGAGGTGCATATTTAATATTAAACTCTTCATAATGTACTTTTTCCATCGAGTCATTTTTGGCTGGAAACCAACAGTGACTCTAAAACTGACTGACTGAGTGATGAAGTTAAGAATCAGCAGCAATGGTTGAGCTGTTGTAATTTTTGCTGTAGGATTGTTAATAGTAGATCAGTCACTTTATTAAGTTTTTAAATATGTTTTTATGTGAGATAGTAACAATTTAAGTTCATCTAAATAACACATATTTGAGAAAGAGAGGATGTGTGTGCCTCCACCAGCGTAACTTCCTGTCAACTTCCACATGAAACATTCATCATTTTAAAAGATAAAGCACTTCTGTGTTGGTGGTACATGGACAGCCGTTATTTGAGCCGTTAACATCAGTTAGGTAGAAAAAAATGTTGCAAACGAAGCATTCAGTGTAAGTTTTTTTCATTGTTTTTATAGTATTTTAGTATAATCTGCATTTACAAAATAAAAGCATTTTTTTAAATATACATTAGTTGAATAAAATGACATTAAGAAGAGCAATACAACAGAGCATGAAACAAGAATGTAACATAACATGAAGAAGAAAAAAATGAATGAAAAGACAGCAACAAAAAATATATTTTAAAACAGCAAAAAATATTAATGTAAAAATATAAAAACAACAAAAATCAACAAAATATTTAAAAAATGATAAACAAAAACCCACAAATATAAAAAAATCTAAATAAAACAACAAAAATATATATTAAAAAATATGAAAAAATAATTAATAATAAACATTAAAAAATAATAATAATATTTTTTATTGCACTTTACATTTCAACAACCTCAAAGTGCTACAGAGCAGAAAATAATAGAAAAAGAAAAAAGGAAATAGAAAAGGTTAAAAGAGAACATATAAAAGACACTTAGCAAAATGCTTTAGTAAAGAGATAAGATAAGAAATGGAGCTGGTTGAAGCCCTGACTTTTGACTTTCAGGTAGCATTATTACTTACATTAACCCTTAAGATTAGGAGCTTTAATCATGTTTAATGTAGATAATAAAAACTCATTACAGTATATAATAATATATAATAACATATAATAATGTCTTTAGATGTGATGAATCCAACACATAACTAAAATAACTGCTTTCCTTGCTTTGTGAAAAGATGACTTTTAGTCCTCTATCACAGACAAAGAAGACGTGAAGGTTGAAAAATGTCAATATTAAGTTTTTTT
>JAJDFG010001774.1:12500-27341 GCA_021039105.1 Scomber colias
TGAGGTTGTAGTAGTACATTCTTCAGTTTAATGTCAATTTATGGTTTAAAAAGTTTATTTAGTGTTATAAATTGTCACAAATGAACCTGAATCAGATGTGAAATGTTAAAAAAAACCCCATTTAGATCAGCATAAATTCATAAAATAAATAAATAAATAAACAAAAAAATAATTAAATAGTACAAATAGTTGCTTTTTTATAACTATAATTGGTATATAGCTGTATGTTTGCACTTTATTACCCCCTCTACTGTATATCAGAGGTGTCAAACTCATTTTCATTCAAGGGCCACATACAGACCAATTTGATCTCATGTGGGCCGGATCATTAAAAAGATGGAAGGAAGGAAGGAAGGAAGGAAGGAAGGAAGGAAGGAAGGAAGGAAGGAAGGAAGGGAAGAGAAGACAAGACCGGAAGGAAGGAAGGAAGGGAGGAAGGGAGGGAGGGAGGGAGGGAAGAGAAGACAGACGGAAGGAAGAGAAGAGAAGAGAAGACTGGAAGGAAGGAAGGAAGGAAGGAAGGAAGGAAGGAAGGAAGGGAAGAGAAGACAAGACCGGAAGGAAGGGAGGAAGGAAGGAAAAGAGGAAGATCGAAACTGGGCCGGATTGGACCTCTTGGCGGGCCGGTTCTGGCCCACGGGCCGCATGTTTGACACCCCTGCTCTATATCCTTTACTTGACCAGAAATTTGGAGATTTGTTCACCTCATTTTCATAATTTTCCTTTCCGTTTCTTTCTCTTCTTCTTCTACTGTCTGTTTTCACACCTCTACCTGTCTCCTCTTTCCCTGAGTTTCCCCTCCCAGGATCAATTTACCTGCATTTAATCTCTTCTTTTCTTACCTCGCCTCACTTCACACGACAAACTGGAAAGAAACGAAACAGAAAAAAAAGAAAAAAGAACACGTTGACGCCTGTGGGGGGAAGTAAAGGAGGAGGCACGAACGGCCGCAGAGAAAGTATCATTTAGTGCTGAAACTCGACCCGAGCTCACGACAGAGATCGGTTTCAACGACAGTAAACATACCGACGCATGACAAGAGGCCTCGATTACGTGATCGCGCGCGCGCGTGTGTGTGTGTGTGTCATCCGGTCAGGTTTCAATACCATTTAGTGTCTTCTTCTTCTTCTCTTTTAATCTTCATTTTCTCCTTTTGTCTTGCTCACCTCAGATCTCTTCCTCAATCATTTTTTCCCCACTGTACTTTTGAATGAAAACCTGATTTCTGTCCACTTGTTTTCAACGGTGAACAAACAGTTGCTTATTTCTCACATGAAACAGTTACAGAACAACATTATCATTCATTTGGACTCGTGTTTCTGTCCACCTGATGAATATAAGTCCAATATTAACCCTCTTTTAGCTCTGTTTTTACTCTCTACTAACTCCTAAAGCTCCTATCCGAAGCTCTTTAGCTGCTAACTGCTCCACTATGTTCACCAGCTAGCAAACAGCCGTGCCTGATTGATGTTTGGTGCTGAGCAGGAAGTGTACAGTGGCAGTTTCAAACAGTTTTCAAATTTCGATTGATACCTTAAAAGGGTTAGGGTTATAGGTTTATAGGTTTATATCACTCACTATTTCAGGTCTCTATATACTTTGGAACCGCATTAGGACATCTTTACATGTTTTACAGTCTTAAAAAACTCCTTATTTATCTCATATTGGCTTTTTATGCAGCTCCTCAGTTCAGCCTCTGTATATTAACAGGCCGTTTCAGCGCCTGTCTCTTTAAGAACTATTGTGCGCTTCTTCTTCTTATTAACAAACAAAGTTGGGGCTGTAAATTACAGGAGATTCCCGGGAGAAAAGACAAAACGGGAGGGCCGAGGGAGATGAGTCTAAAATACAGGAGAAACGGGAATGTTGGCAGCTCTGATATTACTACTATTCACTCATCATGACAGTAAAATAGTCCATCTTACTGTAAGTCAATCTACTTCAGTAGAGTAGTAGTTCCTCTCTCAACCAGTAGAAGATGTTGTGAACAACTGATTATGCATGAAAAAAAAAAAAACGTCATATGCCGTGAAACCGCTTTTATTTTGAAAAATACAGTGATATACATTTTTGGTCATACCGCCCAGCACTATATACTATATATGATTAACTACTGGTTAAATGAAGGTAAATAGTTGCGTATGAATGTAATTTGGCAGAATCTTTAAACATCCATTTAACATTTAACGATTAATCACTTGTTGAAAACTTAACTTTTTTAGGTTTTTGACATAATTTTATGGGTTTTTTATTTGTATTTTCTTAAACTATATCAACCCAGAGTGAAAGCAAGTTATCCAAGTGCGATTTTCCGTGCAAGTCTCTGCCTGAATAATAAACTATGTCCTAAATAAACTACTGTAAGTCAGGAAAAAGTTATTTTTTTCAATGCTACGCTTCATTTACTCATTTTTTAAAAACGTATACTCCAATTCAGGGTCACGGGTTTCTAATAAAAGTATAAAAACAACTGTGTATATACATTGTAAAAAAAGTTTCAAAATAAGATACTAATGATAAATAAGTCATAATTATCAAAAATCTGTGCAGCAGTGTTATCTCTCATGTCTGATTATTACGTCTAGTCTAACAGTACCTGCATTATTCAGAGGTGACATATATAAAAACAAAGACTACACACACACACACACACACACACACACACACACACACACACACACACACACACACACACACACACACACACACACACTTTTTCCAGCCCACTCCATCTCTGCTGTGTTTGCTTCTCTGAATTATTGAAAAGACAGAAAACAAAAAAGCAAAGAGAAAAGAAAAAAAAGAGAGAGAAAGAGAGAAAGAGCATGCAATCCTTCCTTCTGTTTCCACCCCGACTCTCCTCTTGTTTCTATTTTTCTTTCTACTCTTCCTTTTTTCTTCAGCTGACCTGGCAAATGGGCTGATAGCTGATAGAGTTACTCTTCTTCTGTTGTTCCTCGTTTTTATTCTCTATCTCCTCCTTGTCGTTTTTTATTTATTCCTTCCTGCTTCCTTCTTCTTCTTCTCATCATCTCTCTTTTATTTCATTCACAGTGATTTTTTTTGTGTGTGTGTTGTTTTCTTTTGTTTTTTCCTTTCATTGTCCCGACCTTATTTTCATTGTAACGGACACTCAGGAACGGCCTGGGAAACTGCGGCGGACAATAGAGCGGAGTGTACTACGACGAGTGTACAGATGAATATGAAAATAAAAGCGAGGGAAGGACTAGAAAAATGAGCGGGGGGAAAAATAGACTCATAATGAGAGAAAGGGATATTTAGGGCGAGAGGGGGGAAAGAAAAAAAAAAAGGGGGGAAAGATGTTGTGTGTGATGTTTGATGGGTGAAAGATGATCGCTCCGGCTTGTTCTGCTTGCGGTGACAGTCATATCTGTTTTTCTTTTCTTTTCTTTTTTTCCTTTATAGAAATGAGAAAAACACAGTGATGAGAGAGGGACAGATTTATGTGTCAGTGGAAACCATATCTTTTGTTTTTCTTTGTCAGCCAAAGAAGGAAGAGAGAGAGAAAGAAGACACAAGTTTAAGTGAGAGGGAAAAAAGAGAAGAAAGAGTGAAATAAGATTGAGAAGAGAGATAGAGGAGAACAAAATGAGTCACTTTTGAGTGATTTCAGAGAACTTCAAACACTTTTCTTTTCTTTTCTTTCTCTCAAATACGACAGAAAGTCAACAGTAATCCAGACTGTTCATCCTAATCATGACCTCCTAGTCTTCCTTTCTTCACAGGTGCAAAAACACCTGTTTGACTTCATAAAAATCACATTGAGTTCATCTGATTTTCCTTATTCATTTATTTATTTAAGATTTATTTAGAAGGAACAGTACACGTCAATCAGCATTTTAGTTCACACAACAATGTGAATGTGTCAGAGTTAGCTAGTTTACATCTGTAGTCCAACAACTTAGCCAAACACTATAAAAAAGAAGAGTAAAGTATAGGAGTTGTGAAAAACTCTAGAGCCAGTGTATGTTTTTTTGTCTGCTCTGGGCTTCTGTAGAAACATTGTGATCAAACATGGAAGGCGGCCTGCTCCCTTTGTAGATATAAAAACTCATATCTGCTAATAAAGCCCATATTATTTTACATACTGGTCCTTTAAGTGAAAGCAGCAACCATAGACAGTATAAAAGAAATGTACGTAACATCTGTTACGTCACCCATTGGTTTGTGGACTGCTGCTCAGAAGCCAATAGTTTCGAATCTAGGCAGCGCCATCTTGAAAATTTCAGGTGCATGCTGGGAAAAATAAAAACACGGATTCTACTTAAATGGGCATGAGGCGGAGCCATGGGCGGAGCGGGGAGGTTGCTATGGTTGCGAGGGCTGGATCTCGAGGACATTGGTCCATCAACCTGTCAATCAGGACGTAGCCACGCCCTAATGCATACCCTGCTTTATCGTCAAATATAAAATCAGGGAGGCCAAAATGTCCCAAATGAACATCATACTGCATTGAAGAAGGCTTTAAACTAGTGATTGAGACCATAAACACATTTTGAAAACGTTTACTGAGGTTAGAAATCAAGTGAGAAGTTGGTGAATTCTCCATTGACTTGTATAGAGACGGTCGCCCCCTGGTGGCCTTTTGATAGAATGCAGTTCTAAGTTACTTCCGGAACTCCCCTCCTGGTATTTTCCCTATATTGGATTCTGGAATGTTGCTATGATGTCATATAGAATGTGGAATGTGACGTCACACAGACAGTCAGTAGATCTCAGTCAGACTGAAGTCACAATTATTATTATCATATTATTGGATTCATATTACTGATGCCTTCATGTGTACGAAGAAGCATTTGTCTGTCGTTGGTCGACTTGATGCAAATTTGAACAGTTGGGCAGTTTATAGCAAATGTTTTATAAGATAAGCAAATGATTTGTATATCAGTGTGTGATCTGAAATGGGAACAGAGCAAATGTGGTGCAGTAGAAAAAACATTATATTTCCCTCTGAAACCTGGAGGAGAGGAAGTATAATATATAATAACCTTAGTGGGAAGTAACATAGGATTACTTTTAAACTGAGCTGAAGTACAGTTCTTAAAAATGTTTCCCCCTTTATTAACTGCCAGTCACTGCAAGAAAATATTTTCTTTTTAAAAAACAGGCCAGTAACTGTAATGTTATCACTCTAAATCAATCAGCAGGGCTTAATATAGCTGGATTACTTTACAGGAAGTAAAAGTAAGATATCATAAACTAACTACAGCAGCTAAACAGAGAAGAAAAGGGAATAAAACACAACTTTAATATACTCTTAGTAACAACTTAATGACTATATATATATATATATATATTAATTAATAAGTATTGGACATTGGATATGAGTGTTTAAAACCTGAATGAGTCCTAGTTTCGTGGCAGTGTGTGTAGCATCATCAGTCTTGACTTGAGGTTGTGTTTGTTGACCGTCGGACTAAAACAGATGTCTGCCTGAACCTAAACATTCACAACAATGAAAAGACTAAAAGAGACAAACTCACTCAGCAAATTAATTTTAATTAAATTGAAGCTGACTGAGAAGAAGAAGAAGAAGAAAGACGTTTTGTGATAGAGATGAAGAATCCGAAGAACATACAGAGAGAAGCCGAAAGAGAGAAAATAAAGTGACAGAAGAGAGGAGCAGGAAAGGAAAGGAGAGGACAAGGCCAAGGAAAAAATGAGAAGTGTGTGTGTGTGTGTGTGTGTGTGTGTGTGTGTGTGTGTGTGTGTGTGTGTGTGAAAAGGAGAGAGAGAACATCTGCCCATCTGTTTATACTTCTTTTCTTCCCCGGTGTAAATGGCAGAGAGGATGAGGCCCAGCTGTCATCTACACACACACACACACACACACACACACATATACACACACTGACGTACACACACACACACACACTTACGTACACACACACACACACAGCGCAGGGAATTCAGTAGGCAATAATAGAGAGAGACGGTTGCTAATTCAAACTAATGGAGGGAGATGAAGATGGATGAGAGAGGGAACGGGGGAGCGGAGAGAGAGATGTAGAGGGCGAGAGAGGCAGCATCACACACACACGGGGAGAGAGAGAGAGAGAGGGAGAGTACAGGAATGAAGGTGTGAAGAGGGAAAGTGATTTTTTTCCTTCCTCTCGACAAAAATCAAAGTCATTTTCCAATAAGAAACTTTTGCTGAGCTTCTATATCCTGAAGGTTTAATCATCATCGTGCTTCATAATGTGTTAGTATTTAACACGATGAATTTAAATATGATTGACTAATGGTTAAAGTAATATTTAGGTAATTTACAAATTTGTATATTTCAAATTTATATTGCTAAATTGATCTGAGAGTAAATTAAACTCTATTAAGGTTTGCTGTTATTCATTTGCAGTGATTTCCACCAAATATAAAAAAACAATAAAACAATTTAAGTCATAAATAGTCATGAAAATGTAGTTTTAAAGGGGACTCATCATGCTTTTAGTGATTTTATGTTATTTTAATACTGTTATGATGTTGAATGTTAATGTTTAACATGGTCAAAAGTCCGAAATTTGAGGTGAATGTATGTAAAAAGTCAGAGCTTCAACCTCTACTTCCTGCTCGTAATGACATCAGATTGTTCGCCTTGGTTGCTAAGGTTGTTGCTAATGTTGTTCACATCCTCCACTCGCATATTACGAGTCAGATTTGGGTTTAAAAAATAAGAAAAAGATGCTTTAACTCAGAACAGAGTGAGCTTATCGATCGGGTCTTAAAGAGACAGGAGCTAAAACAGCCTGTTATTAGACAGAGGCTGAACTGAGGAGCTGCATAAAGAGCCAATATAAGATAAATAAGGAGTTTTAAAACTGTAAATCATGTGAAGATATTCTAATAGAGAACCACAGTGTACAGAGATATCTAAAATAGTGCATTATATGTGGGGTTAGGTATCAGTACTTGAAACCCTTTTAAGGTATCAACTGAAATAGCTCAGTATCAAGTAGCATTAAAACTTCTCTAGTCAACTAATATCATATGCATTTGATCCTCTAGAAATCTAAAAAAATGAAAATATTTGTTTGGTTTTGCTTGTAGCCAATCACCAAAAGCATTATAATAATTTAATATGATGTGTGATTGGCCCACTAGTCTGTGGTGGTGAAGCTGAGTACAGCCGATTCTTTAAATAGATTATAAATTGTAAAAGTATACATTTGGTTTCATTAGTACATGTTGTATTTGCATTTTTTACTAATAGGAATTCATTTTTTTAAATAGTCTGTGTTCAATGAATTTATCTTTTTTTATTAACCAAGAACATAAACTATAAACAAAAAGATTAAATTACTTTTTTTTGCTGTTTGTCAAATTTATTGATTTCTTAAATATAAAAACAGAACATAATGTGCTCTAATTTTTTTTTTCCTACCTTAACGCCAAACTTCCACCAATAGTAGCTCACTGTTAATGTTTTAAAACTCAACGTTAAACTTGTACAGTCTGAATATTAAGAGTCTAAAATCAGGCTTAATCCCCTGTACATCCCTGTTACCATAGCAACGACACTTCTCGTCCCAGCGGGGCCTCTGGATTGTAAAACGTCACAAACAATTTTTTCAAATTCGTTAATTTATGTTATGTTTTATGTTTTTTGATAATAAGTAGTATAAGACTGTTAAATGTTAAATGTGATAATGCACTCGGATATTTCGACACCATGACATTCTCCATCATGTTCATACACTCAGACATCTTGTTGAACATTATTATTATTAACATAATGAGTGTGTATTACATTTTCCCAACATGCATAACTCATGATTATTTAGTAATTATCACTTAACTTCCTCATCTTCTAAACATCCAACCCTGTGTGTGCCTGCATCTCTTCCCCAGGAGGGAGTGAGTGTTCCTGGGATAAAGAGCGTCTGACCAGCCCCCCTGCTGGAGCCCACAGCGGAGGCCTGGGTGGAGGAGGAGGAGGAGGTGGTGGAGGAGGAGGAGGAGGAGGAGGAGGAGGACTTGGTTGCGGAGGAGTATCAGTAGGAGCTGCGGGAGGAGGAGCCGGAGGTGGTGCAGCGGGAGGCGGAGGGAGGGGGGCCTGCCATCGGAGCTGTCAATCAACAACAACTCCAGCAGCAGCAACAGCTACTTGCTAACAGTAAGACAACACACACACACACACACACACACACACAAACACACACACATAGATATATCTATATAAAGATAGATACCAAATGGATACCGTGTGGAAAAAGGACACACACACACACGTCGACACATACTGAGTGTGTGTGTGTGTGTGTGTGTGTGTGTGTGTGTGTGTATGTGTTTAAGGGGGTGGCAATATTTGTTAATGTCGGCCATTTAATCTGTTCCCATCTCCTGTATTAACACTCTGCCTGGATTAATCAGCAGACACTCTACTTAATGACTCAATTCATCAACATCACACACACACTGAGTCACACACACACACACACACACACACACACACACACACACACACACACACACACACACACACAGAGTCACACAAATAGACAGAAACAAAACAGAGACACACTCTTTTTCTTATTGCAGAAGTAATGTGTTTGGACACACACACACACACACACACACACACACACACACACACACACACACACACACACACACACACACACACACACTGGGCAGCGGGAGGTGACAAACACTCACATTGATTATTCTATCACTTCAGTCGTCACGAAAAACAGCAATCAGTGTTATTGTTTCATTGGAATGAAAGCAGCCGCTTTCAATTTCTTTTTTCTTTTTTTTCTGTCCTTTTTTTTGGGTGGTGTGTGTCTTTCTGTGTGTGTGTGTGTGTGTGTGTGTGTGTGTGTGTGTGTGTGTGTGTGTGGTTACGTCTGAGGTCAGAGGTGAAAAGTCAAGGTTCTGCTTTTAGAAGAGGTTAAAGGGTGAATGGAAGTTGAGGGGAAGGGTCCTCGAAAATGTGGCGTTGTTTTGGAAGGAAGGAAAAGATGAAAAAGAAGAGAAATGATGTTATGAGATGAAAAGAGGGAAGGAGGAAAAGTGTGAGGGGAAAAAAATAAAAAGACGGAGATAAAAAGAGGGGGACAGAAAAAAAAGTGTGGACATAGAGAACAAAAAGAGGTCAAGAGAGAAATATATGTTGAGAAAAGAAGCAACAAAAAGAGGTTAAAGGGAATGAAAAACAAAAAAAAGAGAGACAGGAAAACGAAAGAGAGATATTGGGAGATAACTTAAAAAGAAAAAACACAACGGGGGAAAGAAAAGGAAACGAGATGAAGGAAAAAAAAGAGTCTTTGACCTCCTCTTTCTTTCGCCTCGGCACCCTCTAACCCTTCGACCCCCGCATTTTCCCCCTCTTCCTTTCTTTCCCTCCCTCCCTCCCTCTCTTCTTTGTCAACTTTTATTAGCGAGACATTTGACACCGAGATGACACCTCTTCCTCTCTCTCTCCTCAAGGTTAAGTTCAACACGAGTTCACAGACACAATGCTCTCTCTCTCTCTCTCTCTCTCTCTCTCTCTCTCTCTCTGTCTCTCTTTCTCCCACTCTCTCTCTTTCTCTTTCTCTCTCTGTCTCTCTCTCTCTCTCTCCCTTTCTCTCTCTCTCTCTCTCTCTCCCTCTCTCTCTCTCTCTCTCTCTCGTCTTCTGTCCTCCATATGTTGAATTGACTTCAAATATCAAACAAGTCAACGTAGAATGATAAGACATATTTCACTACATTTTGCCCCCTCTTTTCTTTTCATCTTCCATTTTTCCTAGATTTTCCTTCTGCTACTTACATGTATTGCATTAATTTAGAAGAATTTGCAACATATCAGGATATACTGGGTAACAAATATTCAAACACGTCCTTTAATCCTTCTGTGAGCGCCAAAAAATCTAGTTAAATGACTTCAAACCATGATTGTCTTGGATGTTACTCACTGAACATTAAGCTGTATGTGTTGCAGCTTTGTTGGACTCTGAATAAACCAGGGGTGTCAAACATGTGGTCAGTGGGCCAGAAACCGGCCTGCCAAGGGGTCCAATCTGGCCCACTGGATAACCAATGTTTCTGCTGCTTCAGAGGGTTTTTTGTCACCCTGACCTTGAATTAAATCCTCTGAAGGAACTATGAATACATGTTGTGATCACATTTAAAACATTCACATGTTGAACATTGTGCAAAATATCATCAATCAGCAGCTTTCTGTGTGAAATAACCTGAAAAAACTGACATAATATTGTTGAAATTGCATCTCAGGCTGTTCATCTGGTTTGTATATAGATGGTTTATTATAGTAATGTTTTAATATGTATATTAAACACAGTGTTGAGCAGTTACTAATAATGTAATAACAAAATATATGTAATTAATCTGTTACAGTTACTGAGAAAAAACTTATGAAAATGTTGATTATTACAAAGGAGGTTACACCTGAAGTCAGACCTTTTAAGATTTTCCTCATTTAAAAAAAAAAAGAGTAAATAAGTCATGACGTTGTTCAAAGTTTAAGACATTAAGTCATTTTTCCTGTTGAACTCTATCGGTTTATTTCTGGTGCCCGTTAACTTTCTTCTAAGTGTTATCTGCAGGCTGTTAACAGTTAAATTAGTTATTTAAAAGGCTAGGAGATATTTGTTAAGACGAACAGAGAATAATAAAAGTTATACTGGGATCTTACAGGCCACTTGTGGCTAAACACAATAAAAACTGCTGATGAAGGCAGGAGCTGCTCTGTGCTTCAGTGTCCTCTGAAAATAATGATAATCACAGCAGATAATATAATAGAAACATTTTGCTGGCACATCTGTAAACACAAAGCTGAAATTATGAAGGTATTAAAACTTTTGATGGATGATAGATTAACTGATTACTTTCATCTTGTTTCCTGCTAAGACGGCATTTTTAAAAACCATCAGCTCACCCTCCTCTCTCTCTCTTTCTCTTTGTCTCCGTGTCTCAGGGTTGGACCTGCCCTTCATGATGATGCCCCACCCTCTGCTTCCCATGGGGTTGCCGCCCGCGTCCGTCGCCATGGCGATGTCGCAGATGAACCACCTCAACACCATCGCCAACATGGCCGCCGCCGCTCAGCAGATACACACTCATGTACACCGCGCGCCTGTCATCAAGGTAAAAAACAAACTCTAGAGGATCCAAGTGGCTTCCCTGAGGAACTCCTCCAGGAACGATTTCCACTATACTTCTCTATATAAACGGTTTTTAAGGAGTAATTATGGGGTTTTCTGTCTTTACCAGTAATCACCTGGGCTGTGGCATCGTTTAGAGGACTGCTAACAAAAAATAAAGAATGAATCACCTTAAAAAATCTGTTTTAGAAGCCTCGTCTTTGGCTTTATTCTGTTAGATATTGTGATATCCTATGTCGATATTTTAGGTATAGATATTTAAATTAATTGCCCCCAGATGCTGCTGACTAAATCTTTGTCAGCCACACTTTGGTAGGAAGGAGGGAAGAAGGAAGGAAAGGAAGGAGGAAGGAAAGGAGGGAAAGACGGGAGGAGGGAGGAAGGAAGGAAAGGAGAGAAGAAGGAGGGAAGATGGGAGGAAAGAAGGAAGGAAGGTAGGGTGGAGGAAAGAAAGACAGAAGGAGGGAGGAAAGAAGGAACAGTCAAAACAGACGGGGTCAATTTGACCCAGGAGGACGACACAAAGTAATCTCATTATATGTAAAATATACATATATATATATATATATATATATATTCTATTATTACTCTACAATGACTGATAAGATACAGCAATTATAAAATTTCTTACACTACTGTATAGACTACTTTATAGACTTGTTATCTCTAAAATGACTTTTCATCACATTGTCATAATTTCTGTTTTCTTCCACTTATTGGGCTTTAGAAAACATTATAAAATAGATACTTAAGACAGACCAGTGTAATCACAATCCCTTCACATGTTTTCCTGAACTCGTAAAACATCTTCAATAAACTGATAAAACCAGAAAAACATGTTTTAGACCCAAAACGTATCAACCAGTCTCAACAATTAGTTTTCATTGTTCAGTGTGATGGAGGTGAAAATGAAAACAAAAAAAAAAGTCACATTTCTTCCATTACATCATCATTTTCTGCTCTATACACAGAGTTATGTATTTGTTTGGATGCCTCCCACATGGCACTGTCTTCTCTTTTAATCAATGGCAGCGACTGGTAACCCATAGTAACCTCTCTCTCTCTCTCTCTCTCTCTCTCTCTCTCTCTCTCTCATCTCTCTCTCTCTCTAGGAAAGGGTGTGTGACAGTCCCTCTCTCTCTCCGTCTATCGATGAGACCAACACTCCACTGCAGTCGCAGCCCAGCAGCTCGGCCTCCAGCTCGCCCGATAAGACTGGGTACGCACACACACGCACACACGCACACACACACACTTACACACACACACACACACACAGAGAGAGATCAATATGACGATAAAATGGACTAGATAGAAATATACTGTAGCTACACTCTGACATGCATACACACAGCTAGATGGATAAGTTAGACACACACATCAATACTACAGTGCAAACACACACACACACACACACACACACACACACACACACACACACACATTTATATATTAATTGATTAGTCAGTCGTCACACAATTAACTACTGTGACAATCAATTCATCAATTCACTAATTTCTTCCACGCAAAATTGGCCAAAATATTGATGCAGCTCCTCAGATGTGAATATTTGCTAGTTGTCTTTTTCATATGACTTAATTAATGAGTCAAACGTATTAATTTGTTATAATTAATTGAATATGTTAACATTTTATCTTGAGTATAAGATTTTAGACAAAGGGAGCAAATAAAAGACATCACACACAACTGACACTACACACAGATATTATTAATTGATTACTATTATTAACCCTCCTGTTGTCCTCAGGTCAAGGAATGACATAAGGAGGAAAAGAGGAAGGAGAGAAGGAAGGGAGGAAGGAAGGAAGGAAAGGAGTAAGGAGGAAGGGAGGGAGGAAGGAAGGAAGGAAGGAAGGAAGGAAGGACGGAAGGAAAGAAAGAAAAAAGAAAGAAAGAAAGGAGTAAGGGTGAAAAGAGGAAGGAATTTAGGAGAGAAGGAAGGGAGGAAGTAAAGGAGGATGGAAGGAAGGAAGGAAGGAAAGGAGGAAGGGAGGGAGGAAAGGAAGAAGGAAGGAAGGAAGGAAAGGAGTAAGGAGAGAGGGATGGAGGGAGGATGGAAGGATGGAAGGAGGAGAGGCAAAGAAAGAGGGGAGGAGGGGAAGAGGGAAGGAAAGAAGGAACAGTCAAAAGAGAGACATGGTCAATTTGAAGAAGGAAGGAAGGAAGGAAAGGGGGAAGGAAGAAAGGAAGGAAAGGAGGGAGGAAAGAAGGAAAGGGAGGGAAGGAAGGAAGGAAGGAAGGAGGAAGGAAAAGAAGGAAGGAAGGTAGGAGGGAGGGAGAGAGGGAGAAAGGAAAAGAGGAAGGGACAGTCAAAACAGACGGGGTCAATTTGGACGGACTTATTTTGAATCTGAGGATGCATCTCTTCCATCCAGCTGCTCCGCTTGTTAGCTTTATACACTCTTCAGGAGACGTGAAATAATAAAGATGATTCTGATTCTGACATCTACCTGGGGGAAACCCTCAACCCCGATAATGGAAACCAGATTTCTTGTTCACATGACAGTTAAAGAAATCAACTGTCAGGTTGCTAACGGCAACACACTGATTTAAGACTAAAGGAATCTGTAAATATTCACTACTGAGAGACTCCAGCTTGAGAAATTTGGCATTTTTTTTCTTTATAAAATGACTTAAAATAAGTAAGATACACACACATACACACACACACACACACACACACACACACACACACACACACATATACACACATATACACACACACACACACACACACACACACACACACACACATATACACACACACACTGACTGTGTTTTTTTATGTCTTCAGGGCTGGTGTCAGTTGATGCAGATGTTGCACTGACCAACCCTGCTGCACCCCATTAAGAAAATAACAAAGGACAAAGGTTGGACCACACACACACACACACACACACACACACACACACACACACACACACACACACACACACACACACACACACAGATACACACATAAAGGTATTCACATAAATGCACATGCTCATGGACACTTTTGCATGTGTTTACTACTGACAAAAGAAGACACACACACACACACACACACACACACACACACACACACACATTTGTATAAGTGAGGATATTCCATTACGCACCTTAATCTAAACCCTTCTCCCATTTTCTTTTGACATGTGACAAATTGTCTTCTCTTAGCAGGGTTTTCCTCATCTACTGTATCTATCTACACACACACACACACACATGAAGAAACAGCAACCGAACACACACACACACACACACACACACATACACATACACATCACACGGAGACAAATATACTGACACACACACACACACGCTCGTGCACACAAACAGAGAAAACAGAAGCGTCAGGATGTTCTGCTGCTCCTATTGATCACCTGTCTCTGAGCCATCAATCAGACGGATGGAGGAGGGGGGGAGGGGGGGAGGGGGAGCGAGGGAGGGTAGGAGGGGGGGGCTAAGTGAAGGAGGCATGGCTAAAAGGGGTCAAGAGGTCAGACACTAAAAGCATGCAGGGGCCTCTCCTCCCCTCCATCTCTCTATCTTTTCCCTCCTCTTGCTGTGTTTTCATTCTTTTAACTGTAAAATCTAATTCTTCACTTTCTCACCTTGGTTTTCGACTCCGTTCAGTCAGCAGGTCGTCTCTTTTAATCTCAATGAAAGGCAATTAAAGGAGTCCGAAGTGTTGAAATGTCGCCCACTTCTTCTG
>JAJDFG010001775.1:0-27314 GCA_021039105.1 Scomber colias
GTTTTATTAGTTTTAAGGTGGACTGACTGCAGCTATGTGTCCACCTTCTCCCATGGGGCCTGGCCAGCCACAGCCCGAAGATGTGTCATGGGACCCCCTTCCCGTGGACCCACCACCCATAGGAGGGGCCAAAGGGGTCGGGTGTGCTGTGGGCCGGGCGGCAGCTGAAGGCGGGGACCTCAGCGGTCCGACCCTCGGCTGCAGAACCTAGCTCTAGGGACGTGGAACGTCACCTCTCTGGTGGGTGAGGTTGAGAAGTTCGGCCTCACCTCGACACACAGCAAGGGCTCTGGAACCAGTCTCCTCCAGAGGGGTTGGACTCTCTTCCACTCTGGAGTTGCCGCTGGTGAGAGGCGCCGGGCAGGGGTAGCAATACTTATTGCGGCACCAGGACACCCTAGGCCGCAGTTCGATGATTGACTTTGTAGTCGTGTCGTTGGACTTGCGGCCGCATGTCTTGGACACTCGGGTGAAGAGAGGGGCGGAGCTGTTAACTGATCACCACCTGGTGGTGAGTTGGCTCCGATGGTGGGGGAGGATGCCAGTCAGACCTGGCAGACCCAAACGTATTGTGAGGGTCTGCTGGAACGTCTGGCAGAGTCTCCTGTCAGAGAGAGTTTCAACTCCCACCTCCGGGAGAGCTTCGACCACGTACCGGGGGAGGCGGGGGACATTGAGTCCGAGTGGGCCATGTTCCGTGCCTCCATTGTTAAGGCGGCTGACCGGAGCTGTGGCCGCAAGGTGGTCGGTGCCTGTCGGGGCGGCCACGATGCCGTCAAGCTGAAGAAGGAGTCCTATAGGGCCTTATTGGCCTGTGGGACTCCGGAGGCAGCAGACAGGTACCGGCAGACCAAGCGGAGTGCAGCTGCGGTGGTCGCTGAGGCAATAACCTGGACATGGGAGGAGTTCGGCGATGCCATGGAAAAAGACTTCCGGACGGCTTCGAAGAGATTCTGGACCACCATCCGGCGTCTCAGGAGGGGGAAGCAGTGCGCCGTCAACACTGTGTACGGTGGGAGGTGGGGGGGGCGGGGACGGTGCGCTGCTGACCTCGACTCGGGACGTTGTGGATTGGTGGAAGGAATACATCGAAGACCTCCTCAATCCCACCGACACGCCTTCCGGTAAGGAAGCAGGGCCGGGGGACTCGGGTGTGGGCTCTCCTATCTCTGGGGTGGAGGTCGCCGAGGTGGTTAAAAAGCTCCTCGGTGGCAGGGCCACGGGGGTGGATGGCCCTGGATGTTGTGGGGCTGTCAGGGTGACACGACTTCTCCGGGGATACGGGTCATCCGTTCACCTGTATGACCGGTGTCAGAGCTTGGTCCCGCATTGCCGGTAATAAGTCGGACTTGATTCCAGTGAGGGTTGGACTCCGCCAGGGCTGCCCTTTGTCACCGATCCTGTTCATAATCTTTATGGACAGGGTGTTGAGGGGGTCCGGTTTGGTGACCTCAGGATTGGGTCACTGCTTTTTGCGGATGATGTGGGCTTCCCCTGCGAGCCGACCAGGATAAGCGGCAAGAAGAAGCGGCCAAATTCTCTGATTCAGCTTCTTAATGTGAATATTTTCTGGTTTCTTTCGTCTCTGTGACAAAAAACTGAAGAACTTTGAGACATTTTTTAACATTTTATGGACTGAATGAAGAAACTAATCAACAGAATAATCAGTAATGTAATAAATCAGCAGCATTAACAGTTGCAGTTCTGGTCTGTTTCTCTGGTTTTATTGATGACTAGAGTTTTATTTCTCTGGTTCAACATGATGAAGCTGCTCCATGAAGAACTTCACCTTTAACCCCAAATAACCCAAATATATAACAGCTGAACTCTGACTGTGAGTCAGATTATATGAGCACAGATCAGTGTTTATACTCACTGATGCTCCTGTTAGTTAGGGTTAGGTCGGTTGGTTGGTTGGTATAAATGAGGACAGACTGACAGCAGCACATTACTGAACACCATCACATAGAAATAGAAATAAAAAGCTTTATTGTCTTTATATTAAACATATGAATAGATTACAGCTGTGAATCCGTTTGTGCTTTTAAGACGATAAAAAACAAGACAACCAGATAAAAGAGATGACGTAGTAGGAAGTTATTTCACTTATTATAATTAAATAGAATAACTAGAATCAGTATGTAACAGGAGCATTGTTTGTTTAAAGTTCTTCATAAATAAGTTAATTAATCCACCAACCAGCTTCAAGGCAAAGCAGTTTTATTTATATAGAGGATTTCATACATAATGGAAACTCAATGTGCTTTAAAACAAACATTTAACAATAGTAGAAACAAAAAACATAAAAACATAAAAACATTCAGCTTGAGAAATAAAAATAAAACCCAAACATGAACCCCTCAAGCTCAATCAGAAGCACAGGAGCTGGAAGCTGGAGCTGACGTTGGTTTGACTTTTAGCTGAGTGTTGCATTGTGGGACAATAATATCCCTAAAACTATATAACATATATTACATTACATTATTAGACTCCCCAGAAACCTTTAACCTGCTCAGGTGTGTTTGGTTGAATCATCAGCATCACATGACCTTTGCTCTCTGAGACTCCGCCTCCTCGTTAATGTCCTGAACGGTGTCGTTGCCGTGGAAACGTCCCTTTTGTCTCAGCACGGAGCCCCTCGCTGAGTATTTATGGAATCATCACAGAGCTATACAGTGAGGCCGTCAGCCAATCAGACGCGTGCATCACGACTCAGAGGCCGTGATTGGAGGTGGCAGCTCCCAGCATACTCGGCGGTGTCGGGGTCACACGGCACAAAGCGATGAGGTCACGGCACAAAGCGATGAGGTCACGGCACAAAGCGATGAGGTCACGGCACAAAGCGATGAGGTCACGGCGAGCAAAGACCCAAACCTCTGATCACTTCTGGTTTCTAGTGTCGAGCAGCTCGTCACGTCCAAATGTGTCTCTACTTCCTGTCACTATTAATTAATTAATTAATTAATTAAATTATTTGTCTTTAAAATGTGATAAAATATTAATTATAGTTCCTCACAGTAACAGTCCAAGACCTAAAGATGTTAAGTTCACTACATACCTCACATTCATCTCATAAAGGTTGTTATTGAGTCATTAAATAAAATAAAATAAAGAGCTTAAAGCTTTTAAATACTTTTTAAAGATGAACTACATGTGTGTGCGCTCTGTAAACGGTCCTGGTGCTGCACCGACCGCACACATTAGTTCCATCTTTATTCTTTCTGTCAGCATCATGTTAGTAATTATTATTCATGGATCACCTGATAAAGATGCAAACAGCTGATTGGCTCCATCAGAGAGATTCATAGAAGTTGCTGATGAAGAGTTGAAGAAAACTTGATTTAAAGGACGAGTTCACAGTTTTATAAAGTACCATAGTGTGTGTGTGTGTGTGTGTGTGTGTGTGTGTGTGTGTGTGTGTAATGATTCCTCCTGTTCATACTGAGCATTAGATCCTTCATCATGTTTACAGGAAGTGATGGAGGACTAAACCCACAGTCCTCCTTCTGTGGAAACATGGATTATAAAGTTGATGTGAAGCTAATATGAAGCTTCAGCGTCTGAATGAGTCAAATCTTCATCTTCTATGTTTCAACGTTACAGTGTTTTTAGTAGCAAAGTCTTTTTGTTACTATACTTCCACCTAGGCATGGGCCGGTTACCGGTTTCAAGGTTTACCACGGTATGAAAAAGTCACGGTTTCAAAACCACTAAAATTTTCCGTCACACCGTTCCTGTGTCTGGTCAGAGAGAGAGTGGAGGTCCCTCAGGTCGTGTGCAGCTGCAGCGTGAAGTACAACCCCTCCCGTACTCCGGTTGCTGTTACATGCAGGTAGCTCTGCAGGCTGTATGACGGCTGAAGGAGGCGAGCCCCCCGAACTCCTCCCCCCCCCCCCCCCGTCTAAAAGCGCCAAGTCGGCTGTATTTATACTTCGGCTACCGTAAAGAGACAGACGGCCGCGGCTCAGAGGAAGAAGGTAACGGACAGTAGCAGCGCGAGGAGGAAATACATCCTATATGATCGAGAGCAAGTCTCCAAAAACTGTTGATTCAGTTTTAAGCTCCTGCTGCATTTATTTATATTTATCTTAGATGTGTTTTTACTTTTTTCAATTATTTATGTGCATTTATTTGCATTTTGTGTTTTTTTCCCACTAAAAATAATTAATTTATGTAGTAATATTATGTATTATTTATTTAGAAATAATTCAGTTATTTTTTATTAATATTTATTTTAAATACATATTTACTAAAAATAAAAGACCGTTCAATGGAGAAAATCTTTTTTGTTTTGTTTTTAAATACAGACATTTAAAAATATCATGTTTTATAGCCGTAATCATAAAACCGTGAAACCGTGATATTTCTACCTAAGGTTATCATACCGTCAGAATCTCATACCGGCCCATGCCTACTTCCACCACTGAGAAACAGGAAACACTAATACCCCTTTTCCACTGAGCTGGAGCTGGTTCAGAGCCAGAGCCTGACTAAGGCACCGGTTCTTTGCTTTTCCACCTCCAAAGCTCCAGCCCGGAGCCTCAGAATGGAGCCAGAGCAAGCACCAACTCTTTGCTGGTCTAAAGCAAGAACCGATTACCTCAGTGGACTGGGGGCGGGGCTAACGTTTATTAGCCGGCTAGCGGGGCTAACGTTTATTAGCCAGCTAGCGGGGTTAACGTTCATTAGCTGACTAGCGGGGCATTTACAGAGGGTTAAAGATTTGTTGATTAAAAGCACTATTTTTATAATTTTTTTTGCCAGAGCTGTCTTCTCCTTCTTCTTCTTCTTCTTCTTCTCCTTCTCCTTCTCCTTCTTCTTCTTCTTCTTCTTCTTCGTTTCCGGCAGGCTAGCTGCCTTGCGCCATGTTGCTGCCTCTCACTGGTGAATCATGGAAGTGCTTCAAAGGTGCGCGCTGGCTACGTTATACAGTGACGTAATCGCGTGGCTCCTTGCCGGTGGAAAAGCAACAGGTTCTTAAGAGGTGCTCGGGTTAGCACCAACTGAGCTCCGACTCCAACTCAGTGGAAAAGGGATATCAGAGGGAATCTGATGCTAGAAACACTGTAAATGTGTCAGATATCACTGATATGACTAACTCACACTGATATAGTTACTATGGTTACTATGGTTACTATAGTAACTCACACTGATGAAGATCTATAGAAGCTGATCAGAGACTTTATAATGACTTTAGTCCTCCATCACTGAACACTGGAAGCACATATGAAGGTTTTAATATTGAGGATGAATGATGACAGACACCTGACTGACTGCTGGATGAGTTTTAGGATCAAACTGAAGTTAATCTGTTTCATAACTCAGCAGTTTATTAAAGGTTAGCGTGTGTGTGTGTGTGTGTGTGTGTGTGTGAGGATAAGTTTGACATGGACGCATCATGAAGCTTCATCCTGTGTTACATCATCATCATCATCATCAGTGACTGTCTGCAACAACAACAGATGGTGGCATGATGGGAGAGAGAGACACACACAGAGAGAGAGAGAGAGAGGGCCGGGCGAGCGAGGTGCACACACAGTGGAGCTCTCTCTCTCTCTCTCTCTCTCTCTCTCTCTCTCTCTCTCTCTCTCTCTCTCTCTCTGTCTCTCTCTCTCTCTCTCTCTCTGTCTCTGTCTCTCTCTGTCTCTCTCTCTCTCTCTCTCTGATGGAGGTGAAGTCCCGACCTGCCGCTGCTTTAATCTTTCTGAGCGTTAGACGATCTCACACACACACACACACACACACACACACACACACACACACACACACACACAGAGGCTCTCTCTTCACAGTCCATCACACCGTCCCTCCCGTCGTCCAATCAGGATCCGAGCTGCTCTAACGACCCACTAACGGAGCTAACGAACCGCAGCAGAGACCCAGAGACTCAGCGAGTCAGGAGTGGAGCAAACACACCAACACCAACCCAAGCATGGAGGAAAGACCCGGACCCTAACCCAGCATGGAGGAGAAGTTACGACTCTTCTCAGGATCTTTACTTTTAATCTGACGGAGCTTCAAACGTCTGCAGCGAGCGCTCACTCTGACGCTTTATTTCTGGACTCTTTTGGATCAGATATTTGCTGATTTGAAGCTTTTTATTCAGATGATTCTCCTTCTGCAGCTCTGATTGGAAGGTTAAGAGATTGAACTGGTGCAGAAACTTCTTATTTTCATATTTGGGCTCAAAAATCTTAGTTTTAACTCTCTGAAGTCTCAGATTTAGCTTTTTATTTTACCACCTGAGATCAGCTTTTTATTATCTTTAAGCATAAATCTATCAAGTAGTCTTGTTTAGGTTGATTCTCTTCTCATCCTCACCAAAAGAAAAAGTTTAATCTGCAGTTTTGACACTTTTTGACTTGACTTGAGTTAAATTTGGCTTATTAACTTCTTATTTTGATATTTTGGGCTCAAAAATCTTAGTTTTAACTCTCTGAAGTCTCAGATATTGCTTTTTATTTTTACCACCTGAGGTCATCTTTAAGCATAAATCTATGTGGTAGTCTGGTGTCACCAAATTTAAAGAGATTAATCTGCAGTTTTGACACTTTTTGACTTTATTTGAGTTAAATTTGGCTTTTCAAATGCTCAAAGAAAAAAGTTTTGGTTTTTTTGGATCAGATATTTGCTGATTTTAACTCACTTTTATGCAGCTTTTTAATTCAGATGATTCTCCTTCTGCATGTGTGTTTAAGTTAAGAGATCAAACTGCTGCAGAAACTTCTTATTTTCATATTTGGGCTCAAAAAACTTTGCCAACTTGTGTGTTTTAACTCTCTGAAGTCTCAGATTGTGCTTTTTATTTTACCACCTGAGATCAGCTTTAAGCATAAATCTATCTGGTAGTCTGGTTTAGTTTGTTTCTTTTATCATCCTCACCAAAATTAGACACTTTTTGACTTGATTTTAGTTAAATTTGGCTTTTTAATTGATCAAAGAAAAAAGGTTTGTCAGTTTTTTACGTGCATCAGATTCAGTTTGAGTCTCAGAAGTTCTTGTTTTGAAGCAACAGCTGATGTGTCGTTGTCTTCAGAGGGTTAAACTCGTTCTGTAAGTGGAGATCAGATACTGAACCTGAACGTCCCGCCGGCTCCGGTTACCTGCCGTGACGGGACAGAGACGACGGGACAAGGGTCACAGCTTTTATCAGTTCTCTGGAAAATGTGATGTGTGAGCTTCGAGTGGGCGGGAACCAGGACAGAGGTGAAGCAGGTGACACACACAGAGAGAGAGAGGGAGGAGAGAGAGAGAGAGAGGGAGAGAGGGAGAGAGAGAGAGAGAGGATTATACAAGCTGGACTCTGCAGCAGGATTAAAACAGCTGAGGAGCTTCGTTCAGCTGCGACACTGAAATATCCCGACTCAGACCAGTGAACTTGAACCTCTCGCAAGATGTAAAGAAAACTAACCAGCGAGCTCTCACCTGGACCAGGAGATGAAGCCGAGCCTCCTCTCATCGTAACCTGAGCTGTGTGGGTCTGTTTGGGGAGGTGAGGGGGGGTCGAGGAGGAGGGGGGTCAGACGGGGTCATGTACGTCCTGTGCACGCTGGCGGTCCTGACGCTCCACAGTCTCCTCAAGAACCGGAGCCACAAGCTGGGAGAACCACCGGGAGGAAGCTCAGAGGCAGCGGCGGGGGCGGGGGGGTCGAAACGTCCCGCTGAGGATGGAGGAGGCAAGGAGGAAGGAAGGGAAGAGGAGAGGAAGCAGAGGAGTGGAGGAGCAATGAACTGCAGGGGGTGAAGGGAAGAGGAAGCGGGGGGGAGGTGTTGCCGTTGGTAACGTTCCCGACAGCAGGAAGCGAGTCCAGGTAGGAAGAGATTCAGCTTCACATCATTTACAAACAAAAGAAATACACACTCCTCCCTCCTTCCCTTCCTTCCTTCCTTCCTTCCCTTCCTTCCTTCCTTCCTTCCTCCCTCCTTTCCTTCCTTCTTCGCTCCTTTCCTTCCTTCTTCCTTTCCTTCCCCTCCTTCCTTCTTCCATCCTACCTCCCTCCTTTCCTTCCTTTCCTTCCTTCCTCCTTTTCTTCCTTATTCTTTCCCGCCTTCCTCTCTCCTTTCCTTCCTTCTTCCTTCCTTCCTTCCTTCCTCCTTTCCTTCCTTATTCCTTCCCGCCTTCCTCCCTCCTTTCCTTCCTTCTTCCATCCTTCCTCCCTCCCGCCCTTCCTTATTCCTTCCCGTCTTCCTCTCTCCTTTCCTTCCTTCCTTCTTCCTTCCTTCCTCCCTCCTTTCCTTCCTTCCTTCCTTATTCCTTCCCGCCTTCCTCCCTCCTTTCCTTCCTTCCTTCCTCCTTTCCTCCCTCCTTTCCTTCCTTCCTTCCTCCTTTCCTTCCTTCCTTCCTTTCCTTCCTTCCTTCCTTCTTCCTTCCTTCCTTCCTTCCTCCTTTTCTTCCTTATTCTTTCCTTCCTTCTTCCTTCCTTTCCTTCCTTATTCCTTCCTCCCTCCCTCCTTTCCTTTCTTCTTCTTTCCCGCCTTCCTTCCTCCTTTCCTTCCTTCTTCCTTCCTTCCTTCCTTCCTTCCTTCCTTCCTCCTTTCCTTCCTTCTTCCTTCCTTCCTTCCTCCCTCCTTTCCTTCCTTCTTCACTCCTTTCCTCCTTCTTCCTTCCCTCCTTTCCTTCCTTATTCCTTCCTTCCTCCCTCCTTTACTTCCTTCCTTCTTCCATCCTTCCTCCCTCCTTTCCTTCCTTATTCCTTCCTTCCTCCCTCCTTTCTTTTCTCCCTCCTTTCCTTCCTTATTCCTTCCCGCCTTCCTCCCTCCTTTCCTTCCTTCCTTCCTTCCCTCCTCCTTTCCTTCCTTGACTTGAGGACAACAGCAACAACAACATACACATACACAAACATATATTTTCCTTCCTTCCTTCCTTCCTTCCTTCCTCCTTTCCTTCCTTCTTCCTTCCTTCCTTCCTCCCTCCTTTCCTTCCTTCTTCACTCCTTTCCTCCTTCTTCCTTCCCTCCTTTCCTTCCTTATTCCTTCCTTCCTCCCTCCTTTACTTCCTTCCTTCTTCCATCCTTCCTCCCTCCTTTCCTTCCTTATTCCTTCCTTCCTCCCTCCTTTCTTTTCTCCCTCCTTTCCTTCCTTATTCCTTCCCGCCTTCCTCCCTCCTTTCCTTCCTTCCTTCCTTCCCTCCTCCTTTCCTTCCTTGACTTGAGGACAACAGCAACAACAACATACACATACACAAACATATATTTTCCTTCCTTCCTCCCCTTCCCCATCTATAAGGCGCTTTTATTTTGAAATTCCCTCGTCACGTCTGTCTCCGCACCTCTTTTAGGACAAAATGAAGCGTTTTATTTTTTACTCCAGTTTTGAAAGAGAAGCAAAAATCCTGCTTGAATATAAAAAAATAGAAACTTCTTGAATTTTTCTTTTTGTAGGATTTAAACATTTTAACGCTTTAATTTGTCAAACTGTGGCATTTATCATGAACAGGAAGTCTGATTTTATTTACAAAACAGACTTTTCATGTAGATGTCTGGCTGAGCTGAATCATTGTCTGTTGCATTGCATTGCATTTACACCCCTGGTTTTTAACCTGTCGGTAACCATAGCGACGGCAGTGATGCTTCAGGTTCTGTTAGCATCGAGCTAACCGATGAAACTGAACGGAAGGAAAGAAGGAGGGATGGAAAGATGAAGGAAGGAAGGAAGGAAGGAAGGAAGGAAGGAAGGGAGGACGGAAGGGAGGGCGGGCAAGGGAAAAAAGGAAATGAAGACAAGAAGGAAAGATGGAAGGAGGGAAGGGAAGGAATGACGGAAGAAAAGAAGGAGGGATGGAAGGAAGGAAGGATGACACTGACTATAAAACAGAGCGGAGCCTCAGTTGAGTTTGTTGTGTTTGAGTTTTTAATCATGAAGGCGACGATGAGAAGTTACAGATGACAGTGAAGTAACAGTGAAAGGGTTCATGAGGCTGTCGAGTGAATCATCGAGTCATTACATCGTGTGTTTGAAGGGAGACTTTGCTGATTTAATGAACTTTTCTGAAGCTTTTTATTCAGATGAGTCTCCTCCTGCAGATCTGTTTGAGTTAAGAGATCAAACTGCTGCAGAAACTTCTTATTTTAACTCTGAAGTCTCAGATTTAACTTTTTAATTTACCACCTGAGGTCAGCTTTTTATTATCTTAGTATAAATCTATGTGGTAGTCTGGTTTAGGTTGTTTCTTGTATCATCCTCACCATCATTAGACACTTTTTTGACTTTATTTTAGGTTATTTTGACTTTTCAAATGATCAAAGTAAAAAGGTTTGGTAGCTTTTTATTCAGATGATTCTCCTCCTGCAGCTCTGATTGTAAAGTTAGAGATCAAACTGCTGCAGAAACTTCTTATTTTTCATATTTGGGCTCAAAAATCTTTGTCTTAACTCTCTGAAGTCTCAGATTATGCTTTTAAATTTACCACCTGAGATCAGCTTTATCTTTATCTTTATTATATTTAAGTATAAATCTATCTGGTAGTCTGGTTTACGTTGATTCTTTTATCATCCTCACCAACATTAGACACTTTTTGACTTGATTTTAGTTCATTTTGACTTTTCAAATGATCAAAGTAAAAAGGTTTGTCAGTTTTTTAAGTGCATCAGATTCAGTTTGCGTGTCAGAAGTTCTTGTTGTGAAGCAGCAGCTGATGTCTCGTTGTCTTCAGAGGGTCAGTTAGATGAATCTGGGTCAGGGTGAGCTGTTTGTGGTTTAAAGTTAAAGTCCAGATGTTTTTATCTGTTTATTGTTTTATTGTTTAGTTTTTATCTTTTCACTACTTCCCCAGAACCTCATAAAATAAAATACAACAAAAAAACAAATAATAAACTAATCAAGGTAAACTTAAACTAGCCTCCTAAACATCCTAATCCTAACCCACCAAAGTAAAATATTCAACCTACAGCTCAACTAACTAATGAAGAGTGTTTCTGCACATGCTCAGTAGAGTCTCTCTGCTCTGAGACTGAAAACATGATTAATCTCTGTTTCTGTTCCTAAACAAAGTAACCAAGTAACCAAACCAAACCCTTCAAAATAAAAGAATGTCACCTGATCCTTTATTTTAAAGAGTTTGTTCCTTTATTTTGCAGCGTCTGTAACGTGTTAAGTTTTTTAAATCATTATAAACTGAATAACTTTTGGACACAAATGAGACTTCTCAACTTTTGATGACTCAGACTGACGATCCTCCGTGCTGCGTTCAAGGACCGACTCAGACTGACGATCCTCTGTGCTGCGTTCAAGGACCGACTCAGACTGACGATCCTCTGTGCTGCGTTCAAGGACTGACTCAGACTCTGACGATCCTCCGTGCTGCGTTCAAGGACCGACTCAGACTGACGATCCTCTGTGCTGCGTTCAAGGACCGACTCAGACTCTGATGGTCCTCCGTGCTGCGTTCAAGGACCGACTCAGACTCTGATGGTCCTCCGTGCTGCGTTCAAGGACCGACTCAGACTCGGTTAATGTTGGTAGATCTGTTGTCTGCTGGTTTCGTGCTCGTATGTTTTATTTAATCAGCTGTTCGTGCGTCTCTGCAGCTGTTTGGAGACGTTTCCTGTTGGCAGCGTCTGATCACATGACCTCTGACCTCCTGTTACGTGTGCTCGGTGTTCAGATCAGCTGTTACGTAACAGCTGATTCATTATCTGATGATGATAATCTGACAGCTGGACTCTGACTCTGGTTTTTGGGCAGATTCTGAGAAGTTTATCGTCTGTCTCGTCTCTGTTTGCTTTAACTTCAACTTCCTGTTTAACCCACCAAACATCCAGAACATGATTAACCCTCCTGTCCTCCAGTCAAGGAGGGAAGGAAGGGAGGAAGAAGGAAGGAAAGGAGGAAGGAAGGGAGAAAGATAGAAGGGAAGGAAAGGAGGGTGGAAGGGAGGAAGACAGAAGGAATGGAAGGAAGGAGGGAGGGAGGAAAAAAGGACAGAAGGAAGGGAGGAAAGAAGGAACAGTCAAAACAGAAGACAGGAAGGTTAAAAGAAGAAGATTAGATTAGAATATCAGCAGATTAACAGCCGGCGGCTCAAATGATGAAAATATGAAAATATGACAGATCTGTTAGTTTAATGTGTTGATGTGAGCAAGGTTAAAGTCTCCTCCTCTTCCTCCTCTTCCTCCTCTTCCTCACACAGGTCACATGATTCATTTATTCACTCAGTCTGTTTACATTTGAGTTTGGAGCCATGTGTCATGTGACCTGGGAGAGCCAATCACGGCAGAGCTGAGGGTCAAACAGCTGATCATTCAACAGTTTCATTAGACGATATATAAACGATGAAGATGATTTTATACCTCTGATATAACGATGATGTCATAGTACAATAATTTGAAGGAGGATGGAGTTATTCTGACGTCACAGAGAGGAACATGAAGAGTCTCTGAGCTGCTGATGGGAAGTTTAGATACTGAGGAGGTCAAAGGTCACGTCTGTGTATCACATGATGAGTCCTTATATAGACATCATGATGATGATGATGATGATGATGATGATGATGACACGTTGGTCACATCTACAGAAACTTTATGAAAATGTAAAATATACCAAATTAATAAAATTCATGAAGTTATATTGAATCAATGATCAACAGATAAATATTATTAATCACTGATAGAAACTTTAACTCATGATGTTTGATTATTGATACATTTCCTCCTTTATATCATGAAAATAAAGAAATTGGCACATTATAATGAAACATTAGAGCTGCAACAATTAGACATAAATACATTTTAATACTCAAATCATCATTTTTATGCTAAAATATTAAATACTTTCTGTCTTCGTGCTGCTATAATAATAATAATACATTTTATTTATAACGTGTTTCTACAAGAGCTCAAAGACTCTTACAGAGAACACCAACAATAGGGAACAAAGTCATAAAGACATCAAATAAAGAGGATAAAAACAGTTTCCAGGTTAAAGCTTTAAAGTTTAAAGGTGAGTTTTTAACAGTGATTTGAAGGTCGGAGTGAATACCAGAGGGTGAGATTTCCCTCTGAGGAGCATTTTTCATTATGTCTCACATTTTATAAATAAAATAATTGAACAACTAATAAAGAAAATAATAATAATATTTAGTATCAGGTCAGTGATTATGAATAATATCCTGCAAGTTTGTCTTTAAGCTTTTATGTTTTTTAGGATTTTATTTTTGTCTGTTTTTCTCTGTAAAACAATGTGACTCTAAAACACACACACACACACACACACACACACACACACACACACACACACACACACACACACACACACACACACACATACACACACACACACAGTAACACACACACACACACACATACACAGTAACACACACACATACACATATATACACACACACACACACACACATACATACACACATACACAGTAACACACACACACAGTAACACACACACACACACACACACACAGTAACACACACACACACACACACACACACACAGTAACACACACACACACACACACAGAGTAACACACACACACAGTAACACACACACACACACACACAGTAACACACACACACACACACACAGCCAGGTACA
The DNA here is from genome assembly GCA_021039105.1 of Scomber colias. Lineage (NCBI taxonomy): Eukaryota > Metazoa > Chordata > Actinopteri > Scombriformes > Scombridae > Scomber > Scomber colias. Next base: position 13,545 of record JAJDFG010001775.1, read on the forward strand.
CACACACACACACACAGTAACACTCTCACACACACACACACACACACACACACACACAGTAACACTCTCTCACACACACACACACACACACACACACACACAGAGACACACACACACACACACACAGACACACACACACACTCTCACACACACACACACACACACACACACAGTAACACACACACACACACACACACACACACACACACACACACACACACACACACACAGTCGGGGAGGAGCTGCTTCTCTTCACGCTTCGGCTCAGACTGAAATATTTATCTGTATGGAGGGAGGGAGGAGGAGGAGGAGGAGGAGGAGGAGGGGTGATGCTGGCTGTGCTGTTGCTAGGGGAACAGAGAGAGAGAGTGTGTGTGTGTGTGTGTGTGTGTGTGTGTGTGTCGGGGGGGTCGGCAGGCAGCAGCAGTAGTTAGCGGGTGGCGGCGGTGACACTGATCCTGCTGCTGTGTGTCACTGTGTGGAGCTGCAGGAGGATGGAGGGATGATGGAGACAGCCAGGCCGCAGGGAGGGAGGTAAGGACGGAGAGAACGGACCGACACAAAGATGGAGGAGAGGAGGAGGAGGAAGGAGAGGAGGAGGAGGAGAGGAGACATATTGAGCAGAGAGGGGAGAGGGGAGAGGGAGGGATGAGATGGAGGGATGAGATGGAGGCTGAGCTGTAACCTGATGCAGAGAGTCGTGTTTCTCTCAGCTGACGAGGACCAAGCTCATCTTCTTTATCTTTTATTCCTCCGTCTGATAATCCTCCTTTCATCCGGTAACGGTGTGTGTCTCTGTGTGTGTGTGTGTGTGTGTGTGTGTGTGTGTGTGTGTGTGTGTGTGTGTGTTGTGTGTGTGTTATGTATATCTCTGTATTGTATTTTAACGTGCTGCCATCATGCAGGCTTTAATGTGAGCAGCATGCTTAGCGTCTCTCTCCTCCTGTGTGTGTGTGTGTGTGTGTGTGTGTGTGTGTCTGTGTGTGTGTGTCTCTGTGTGTGTGTGTGTGTGTGTGTGTGTGTGTGTGTGTGTGTGTGTGTGTGTGTGTGTTATATATATCTCTGTATTGTATTGAACGTCCATCATGCAGGCTTTAGCTTTAACGTGAGCAGCATGCTAAGCGTCGGTCAGAGAGCTGCAGACAGGAAGTGATGATGTCACAGTCTGCTTGATGTTTGTAGTAAATCCAGACGGAGGGTTTTATTGATTATTGATCCGTCTGATCGGCTCAGATCAATGATTGTCTTTTTATTTTAGGAGACATGTTTGATGCTGTAGAGGAGAGGACAGGAGAGGACAGGAGAGGAAGGTCTGAGTGGTTAGAACAATGACTGGAGATCAGGGATGTCAAACATGCGGCCTGTGGACCAGATCCGGCCCGTCGAGGGGTCCAATCCGGCCCACTTCCCTTACATCCTCCCTTCATTCCTTTCATGTCTTCTTTTTCTTCCTTCCTTCTTTCTTTCCTTCCTTCCGTCCGTCCTTCCTCCCTTCCTTCCTTTCATGTCTTCTTTTTCTTCCTTCCTTCTTTCCTTCCTTCTGTCCTTTCTTCCTTCCTTCTTTCATGTCTTCTTTTTCTTCCTTCCTTCTTTCCTTCCGTCCTTCCTTCCTTCCTTCCTTCCTTCCTTCTGTCCTTTCTTCCTTCCTTCTTTCATGTCTTCTTTTTCTTCCTTCCTTCTTTCCTTCCATCTGTCCTTTCTTCCTTCCTTCTTTCATGTCTTCTTTTTCTTCCTTCCTTCTTTCCTTCCATCTGTCCTTTCTTCCTTCCTTCTTTCATGTCTTCTTTTTCTTCCTTCCTTCCGTCCTTCCTTCTGTCCTTCCTTCCTTCCGTCTTTCATTCCTGTCTACTCTTCCTTCTCCTCCTTCTTTTCCTTCTTTTCTTCCTTCTATCTGTCCTTCCTCCCTTTCTTCCTTCCATATTTCCTTCCTTCGTTCCTTCCTTCCTTCCTTCCTTCCTTCCTTCCATCTTTTTAATGATCCGGCCCATATGAGATTAAAGTGGTCAGTATGTGGCCCTTGAATGAAGATGAGTTTGACTCCTCTGTTGTAGATCAGAGTGATGGTTGATGATCAGGATGCTTCAGGATGCTGCAGGTGAAGCTGCAACGATCAGCTGATGACAGATTGATAATCGATCGTCCTGCTCTGAGACATTAATCTATATTTAGCTTTCTGGATGATTTTACATGAATCTGAAACTGTTGAATGTTTATTTTATTTAAAGAATTATTAATAATTAAACATTAATTCATATAAATCAAATGAATCAGCGGCTTCCTGTTTCTTTAACCCTCCTGTTGTCCTTGAGTCAAGGAAGGAAGGAAGGGAGGGAGGAAGAAGGAAGGAAGGAATGGAGAGAGGAAGAAGGAAGGAAGGAAAGGAGGGAGGAAGGAGGGAAGGAATAAGGAAGGAAAGGAGTGAGGAAGGAGAGAGGAAAGAAGGAAAGAGGGAGGAAAGAAAGAGAGAAGGAGGGAAGGAAATGAGGGAAGGAGGAAGGAAAGAAGGAAGGAAAGAAAGAGAAGGAGGGAGGAAAGAAGGAAGGAAGGAAAAAAGGAACAGTTAAAGCGGACAGGGTCAATTTGACCCGGGAGGACGACAGGAAGGTTAAATGAGATGATTAGTAGTTTATTTTTAGATGATGAGACATTTCACAGTCTGAGGAACAATAATGATTAAAGTGTTAAAGGTTAAAATGATAAATGATGAGTTAGAAGCAGATGTTGAGTCATTGTGCTCAAACATCAGCAGCTTTAAATGTTTAATAGAGGCTTTGAGAGGGTTAGGGTAGGGGGGTAGAGGGTTTAGGGTTGGAGGCTTGGAGGGTAGAGGGTTAGGGTAGGGGGGGTAGGAGGGTTGGAGGGTAGAGGGTTAGGGTAGGGGGTAGGGGGGTTGGAGGGTTGGAGGGTTGGAGGGTAGAGGGTTAGGGTTGGAGGGTAGGGGGGTTGGAGGGGTAGAGGGTTAGGGTTGGAGGGTTGGAGGGTAGAGGGTTAGGGTTGGAGGGTAGAGGGTAGAGGGTTAGGGTAGGGGGGTTGGAGGGTTGGAGGGTAGAGGGTTGGAGGGTTGGAGGGTTGGAGGGTTAGGGTTGGAGGGTAGGGGGGTTGGAGGGTTGGAGGGTAGGGGGGTTGGAGGGTTGGTGGGTAGAGGGTTAGGGTAGGGGGGGTTGGAGGGTTGGAGGGTTGGAGGGTTAGGGTTGGAGGGTTGGAGGGTTGGAGGGTTAGGGTTGGAGGGTAGGGGGGTTGGAGGGTTGGAGGGTAGAGGGTTAGGGTAGGGGGGTTGGAGGGTTGGTGGGTAGAGGGTTAGGGTAGGGGGGTTGGGGGGTTAGAGGGTAGGGGTGTTAGGAGGGTTGGGGGGTTAGAGGGTAGGGGTGTTAGGAGGGTTGGAGGGTAGAGGGTAGAGGGTTAGGGTAGGGGGGTTGGAGGGTTGGAGGGTAGAGGGGTAGAGGGTTAGGGTAGGGGGGTTGGAGGGTTGGAGGGTAGAGGGTTGGAGGGTTGGGGGGTTAGAGGGTAGAGGGTTAGGGTTGGGGGGGTTGGAGGGTTGGGGAGCTGCTGCAGGTATTTCTAGCTGCAGGCTTCATCGTCAGGTTTAAACAGGTCAAACATGAATTACATCTGCAGCACGGATCAATAATCAATAATCATCTCATTCAGTCTTCCTTCCTTCCTTCCTTCCTTCCTTCCTTCCTTCCTCCCTGCCTTCTTTCTTCCCTTCCTCTTTTCCTATCTCCCTCCCTCGTTCCTTATTTCCTCCGTCCTTCCTTCCTTTCCTTACTTCCATCTGTTCTTCCTCCCTCCCTCCTTCTCTCCTCCCTTCCTTCTTTCCTTCCTCTATTCCCCTTTCTTCTTCCTTCCTTCCTTCCTTCTTTCTTCCCTTCCTCCCTCCCTCCTTCTCTCTTTCTGTCCTCCCCCCCTACCTTCCTTCCTTCCTTCCTTCCTTCCTTCCTCCCCCCTTCCTTCCTTCCTTCCTTCCTTCCTCCGTCCTTCCATCCTTCCTTCCTCCCTTCCCTTCAATGAGTGTCCTATAAAGGGTTAAAACTCTCTATGTGAACATGTTTGACTCAGAGCTGCAGGTTCATGTAATATCAGCAGAAATGAGAGAAAATGTGTAAAAGTCTTAATATTTTCCTTCTGAGGGTAAAAATCAAACATCATCATCATCATGTTTTCCATCGTTGGCGCTTCGTGAATGACGTCATCTCGTTGTGTTTCTTCTTCTGCGGCAGAAAACAAAACACTGGCTGCATTTTATTTTGGCGGGTTCCTGTAAATTCAGATACATGATGATGAGATGAAGATGAGATGAGAGCTTTATATGGATCACTTCTTTGTGTTTCTGTGATTTCAGTGTGTGTGTGTAAGTGTGTGTAAGTGTGTGTGTGTGTGTGTGTGTGTGTGTGTGTGTGTGTGTGTGTGTGTGTGTGTGTGTGTGAGCAGACTGACTTTGACTCTGAACACATGGAGACTGAAAAACACAGACAGAGATGATTTGACCCAGTTTAGAGGAAGAGGAGGAGGAGGAGGAGGGGGGGGGGGGATCTTAGAGTCTCTGCAGGAGGTATACTGTGTCTGTGTGTAGTGAAGTGTGTGTGTGTGTGTGTGTGTGTGTGTGTGTAATATTTGCTGCTGCATTCTTTGAAATCCTCTCCTCCTCCTCTTATTAGACTCTTAAAGGAGCAGTCTGTCATTTAGATGCTTCCAGATGATCAGACTCAACACTAACATATCATATAATATAATATAATATAATATAATATAATATAATATAATATGATATAATGTAATATAATATAAATGTGTTTTATTTCAAGAGCAACATAAAAAAAACAATTTATCTAAAGTTAGTCTGAGCAGTAAAACTATGATATAAACTTTCCTATAATAAAGATAATAAAGCTTCTATTTCCTGAACAGATGAGCAGACTGAGACAACAGCAACATAATCTCCATCTTCTTCCTCCTTTTTCTTTTTCCTTCCTTCCTTCCTTTGTTCTTTTCTTTCTTTATCTTCCTTTCTTTATTTCCCCATCATCTTCCTCCTTCCTTATTTCTTTCCCTACCTTCCTCCTCCTTGTTATTTCTTCCTTTTTTCCTTTTTCTTCTTTTCTTTCCTTTATAATCCATGTTTCCACAGAAGGAGGACTGTGGATTTAGTCCTCCATCACTTCCTGTAAACATGATGAAGGATGTTAATGTTCAGGATCTCTGTGTTTATTAATAAGAAGGAGCGATAGTTACAGTCAGCAGACAGTAATATGATCCTTCACCACTAGGGGGCGCCATGTTACTCAGGCTGTGATGTTTCCTACAAACCTGAGAAGTCTTTATAGTAGAATATGAGCAGCAGATCCAGGATCAGATCATGGTCTCGTTGTTCTCAGGAAACAGTCTCTTTAAATCTGCAGAAGAGACTTTGTGAAACCATCAAACTCTACAAATAACTAAAGACCATTACCCTCATTGATTCATCTGCTGATTATTTATTCATTTAGTTATTTATCAGTCAGGATGATTAATATGTATTTTATCTCTAACAAAGAAAAGCAGAACTGTTAAATGTTTCTGCTTTAAAAAAAAAAAAAAGACTCAAAATGAATCAAATCAATTAAATATCAGAATATTTGCTGATTCATTTTTCTTTGGATCAGCATATTAATTAATCTGTGTGTGTGTGTGTGTGTGTGTCTGTGTGTGTGTGTGTGTCTGAAAGCATAGGCTGATCTGTTGCTAAGCAGCACATTAATCCTTGAATCATATATGAATCATGTGGATTTGTATATAAACAGAGTTTCTGCACATGCTCAGTAGAGTTTCTGCACATGCTCAGTAGAGTCTGCTTCACACAGAACCACTCTACAGAGAATAAAATCACTCTTATTACTTCTGATACTATATATGGAAAGTATCAGAAGTATAAATGGATATTAACAGTGATTCTTCTCAGTCACATGATGAATGAATTAACTATATATGAAACTTTAAACAACTTTCCTGTCTGTCTCTGTTTATCTTTCTTTTTTCATTCTTTTTTTTTTCCTGTTTTATGATTTTACATAAAACATCAGGCGTCTGTACTCATTTAATTTCCAGTATCGTAACCAGAGTATCAGGTGTGTCGTCTCCAGGTAGTTTCTGTCTCTTATTGTTTATTTTATTTTCTAGTGCAGCAGGTGTCTGGAGGTCAGGTGTATCCAAGCATCTCATGAACTGGGTTACTGTTACCATAGCGACAGTTATAGGGTTAAATGACGTGTTTGTGTATCGAGACGTTTGGGAAGCTCAGCTGGAACGAGTCCAGGTAGGGTTTGTGTGTGTGTGTGTGTGTGTGTGTGTGTGTGTGAGTGAGTGTGTGACAGAGTGTGTGACAGAGTGTGTGACCTCGGCTGAGTGCTTTTGGACCTGCTGAGTCTTGCTGGTGCCAGTGTTGACATGTGTGACGACAGAGTGTGTCTGTATGTGTGTGTGTGTGTATGTGTGTGTGTGACCTCGGCTGAGTCTCGTTGGTGCCAGTGTTGAGGCTTCAGAGGGTTATTATTTAATCCCAGTAATGAAAGCTGAGGTGTTTATTGGAGAGTTTACAGAAACTTTTCATCCGTGTTGTTGGCCTTAATCTGTGACCTGCTTATAGAGAGAGGATGAATAACTAGATATCATCATCATCACTTTATGTTGGGTTGGTTGATTCTGTTGACTGAATCTTGCAGGAAAATCTTTATACTCAGCAGCTTTGAAACCAAATAATAAAATATCTGAAAGCAGCTTTTTAAGATGAAGGTCTGCTGATCGGATCAGCTGTATCGGATCGACCGATATTTTGCATTTTATACAATTTGTGAGATCGGCTGTAATGTCTTAATTCGATCAATGTTGATTGTCCAATGTCCTCGAGATCCAGCCCTCGTAACCATAGCAACCCTCCCCCCGCCTCATGCCCATATAAGTAGAATACATGTTTTTATTTTTCCCCAGCATGCACCTGAAATGTTCAAGATGGCGCTGCCTAGATTAGAAACTATTGGCTTCCGAGCAGCAGTCCACAAACCAATGGGCGACGTCACGGATGTTACGTCCATTTCTTTATACAGTCTATGATTTAAACTCAGTAATCAGTGATCGGCCCCCAAAAATCCAGATGATGTAAAGCCTAGATGAAGGTGTGTATTTTTCAGTGTGAGTCCGTCTCCGACCAGCAGGTGTGTTGTTTTGGTTCCTCTGGGTTTGGTTCCTGGACAGTGGAGGGTTAAACGGGCCATCTGCTGCAGGATTAACAGATTACAGTCCGACACTTCGTCATAGAAAGCTTGTGATCAGCTGGTCCTGGATCAGATGTTGGTAATCCTGCTGAAGATGCTGCAGAGTGACAGTGAGGCAGTTACCTGTCTGCAGGTGGCTGGACGTTAGCTGGACGTTAGCTGGACGTTAGCTGGATGTTAGCTGGATGTTAGCTGGATGTTAGCTGGATGCTAGCTGGACGTTAGCTGGACGTTAGCTGGACGTTAGCTGGATGTTAGCTGGACGTTAGCTGGATGTTAGCTGGACATTAGCTGGACGTTAGCTGGATGCTAGCTGGACGTTAGCTGGAGGTTTGGGTGCAGCAGATGATGGGAGCGTAGCAGCATGCTGGGCTGGGTGGGAATGCTGATCAATAAGAGCTGGTTGGACAGAGAACGCTTGGGCCACTGTGCAGAGCGCAGAGCTCGCTGCGGACATGGACGGGTAAGAACCTTAATGAAGGGAGCGGGGCTAGAGGCTGTCGTCTGATTGGTTGGATCTGACAGGTGTGACAGTGTTTGTAGTGAGTCGTAAACAACAAGACGAGACGAGATCGGAAGAGTCAGCAGAAACTCTTCTTATTGTTGTTTTTACCCTTTTTAACCAGACAAGTTCAGATCAGTTCAGGTCAGAGCTTTATTGTCCTCGAAGGGGAAATTAGGTTTGCAGTTAACAACCATAGATAGATTATTAAACATCATGTCATCATGCAGCTCAACCAAACATGATAAGAACAATCTCAGTCTGAATAAAATAAAAATAGAAATGTTGTTTTAGTGGTTGTACAGGTTCACTGTGTTGATGCATGTGGGACAAAGATCTACGAGGAGACTGATATCTGCATGTTAATGACAAACCTAGGATGGTTTTATCTTCTGGAACATAAAACAACAGTTATGAGCCAGAAATATGCTGATGAGACATTTAACAGTAGAAAACTTACTAACTCATTTCTTCTCTCTGATGGACCAAATGTTTTAAAACATGTCTCTAGAGTTTCTATCAGCTGATTAATAAACTGATACAGATTTACAGGATATCAATAAGCTGATATATCAATTTAAAGTTGCATTAATCTATATTTTCATAATAACAGGTCCATAGTTTTGGTCTTAAATAACTCATATTCTCCACATCTGCAGCTCTATATTAATATTCTGAGTCTCTGCTGGAATAAAAACTCCTTATTTATCTTCTACTGGTCCTTTATGCAGCCGCTCAGTTCAGCCTCTGTCTATTAACAGGCCGTTTTAGCTCCTGTCTCTTTAAGAACAGAGTTTAAAATCCAACATCAGAACATGATATACATGACAGAAACGTTTTCAGCATTAATCACATCAACAGTGAACCGTCCTGTATTACTTTAGTGTGTGTGTGTGTTTGGTGTCACCAGCTCAGCAACCACCTTAGCAACCGCCTTAGCACCCACCTTAGCACCCACCTTAGCAACCACCTTAGCAACCAAACTTCACCTACTAACAACCTTCAGAATAAAAACTATTTAATCATAAGTGCAGTTTGATGGATTAAAAGTCATTTCAGCAGATTGTCTAAAGTCTGACTGCACTTGAACGCAGCACTCAGATATGTGAGTTTATCTACATTATTCTGAATATGGGTTAGGGTTAGGGGTTCAGATGAATCGACTATAATATGTTTTATACTTTAAAGAGACAATTGAAAGACTTTTACTGTAATTAAAGTCATCTGTGGTGAATATGAAACTGTTTGATGGTGCATTCAGGGCACAGAGCTCAGTTTATTTATCTCCATTATCTTTACTGTAGATACATATTTAATACTGTTTATAGTAATTATGATTCCTACAGAGTTAACAGCTCTTTGTCATTCTGCTGCTGTGTGTTTATTCTGTTATTCTCATGTATCAGTGTTTAGTATAATAGATAAAGTTTCTATCTTTTTGTCTTTTTGAGTCATTTTAAAGAAGAATGTGTGAAATCTGGTCAAACTGCATTTTTATACAGATTTAAACTTAAAGCTTGTTTATTCTGAGCTGCAACCTTTAAGGACTGTTTCTCAACTTAACAACAACAACAATGGTCACCAGTCAGATTAATGTGTGTGTGTGTGTGTGTGTGTGTGTGTGTGTGTGTGTGTGGGGGGGGGGGGGGGGGGGGGGGGTAAGGGAGCGTGGTCAAAGACTGAAGTTCCTCCACATATCAATGTTGTGATATGAGACTGTAGTTCCTCCACATATCAATGTTGTGATATGAGACTGAATATCATCTTAAAGTTTGTATTTTGGAATATCATGATATAGTGGAGGTGTTTATTTCCTGGTTTAGGTTTAACTGACTCTCATGATGCGGTATAAGAGTTCTTTTCCTGGTTTTAAAGCTTCATTACAGTAAAATAATGTCATTTTCCAGATTGTTCCAGCTGTTCAGTTATTGACCTTTTACCTACTGTGTCATTAAAATCCACATTACTGATAATTATTTATCAAACATCTCATAGTGTAAATATTTTGTGAAAGCATTAACAGTCCATCCCTAGGTTACCGTGGTGATATTATATTAAAGTATTTAGTCAAAAATATTGTGATATCTGATTTTATCCATATCGCCCAGATCTAACCCAAACTACTGCAAAATGCACTGAAACTATAATTATATGACATGTGCATTAAACTAGTCTGATCAGTGTGTGTTAGTTAAAATGTCTCTGATGTAACTGTGTGTGTGTGTGTGTGTGTGTGTGTTGTGTGTGTGTGTGTGTGTGTGTGTGTGTGTGGTGTGTGTGTGTGTGTGTGTGTGTGTGTGTGTGTGTGTGTGTGTGTGTGTGCAGCCGGTCCAGCGGTCCAGCGCTCTGCTCAGCCCCGGCGGGTCCATGTTCGGAACAAGAAAGACCTGGGACCTCGGCCACGCCCCCTGCCTGCAGGACCTCTGGAAGAAAGACCTCTCATTGGACGGTGAGTCAGAGTCAGACTGCATTCCTGAGGGTGTGTGTGTGTGTTGTGTGTGTGTGTGTGTGTGTGTGTGTTAGTGTGTGTTAGTGTGTGTGTGTGTGGTGTGTGTGCAGCAGAGGTGAGTCATACCTGTTAGTATGAATGGAGCTCGACAGAAGGGAAGCAGCAGAGGAAACCTGAGCGTGTGAGAGTGTGTGTGAGTGTGTGAGAGTGTGTGTGTGTGTGTGTGTGTGTGTGTGTGTGTGTGTGTTGGACGCTGTCAGACACACGATCAGGTGAGTCCGCGCTGTCATGATTTAATTATTGATTAGTTTGATCTGCGGCTGTTTGTTTGTTTCCTCTCAGCTGATCGAGTCTCAGGAGACGATCAGATAACACAGAGAGAGAGTTTCTGCTTCAGACTTCAGATCACTGCTGCTGCTGTTAGACCTGCTGCTGATAATAATCATTATTACTATTATACTGATTAATTATTCTGTCTGTAGAATATAGATCAGTGTTTCCTGAAGTCCAAACTTATATCTCCAAATGTCTTAAAGAATTCAGTTTCCCTGTCTGAACTAAAGAAACAGAAACACATGTAAGAAGTTGAAACATTTAGGGGCATATTCACACCTGCCTTGTTTGGTTCGGACCAAACCAAAAAAATCGCTGGTGCGGAACCTTTTGGGCTGGTGTGAACACAAACCATCGAACTCTGGAGCGGACCAAACAGTCGGACCGAGACCCAGTCGGAGAGGTGGTCTCGGTTCGCTTCCAAACGGACCAAAGCTTTTTGTCCAATGATTGAACGATCTTTGCACACATGTGGGTTTGTTGACAAATTCTGGTCCACTTGCGAAAAGCGCAATGTGAACAGGAACCGCACCAAACCAAAAAAGAAACATTGTATTTTGGTCCGGGACTAAATAAGTGGACCAAAGGACTTTCCTGGTGTGAATACACCCTTAGACATTAAAACGTTTCATCTGTTAATCGTCTTATTAAGTTTCATTTATTCAGTTTTCCTCTGAAGTTCTGTAGTTTTATAAAGTTGAAGCTTTGATTAGAAGTTATGATTCAGTGTTAATTTAACTGAAGACCAATACTATATTAACTTTGTTGGTCTTTATTTGAGACAGTAGTATGATTTATATGATTGTATTATTAATAAATGATCCAGCTGTAGCTCTGATGTCACTCAGCAGCAGCTCACTGGTATCAGGTTGGACCAACTTTAACTATTGGTAGCACAGATTAAACAAGGAGCTGAAACATTCCTCAGACATTTTTGGTTCATATTAACATGAAAGCTTCACACAGCTGCTGCACATCCATGGATTCAAACCTCCAGGTCCTAACCCTAACCCTCAACCCAAAGCTGCTCTGTGGAGGTCTGTGGAGATGTGTGGAGATGTGTGGAGGTCTGTGGAGATGTGTGGAGATGTGTGGAGATGTGTGGAGATGTGTGGAGGTCTGTGGAGGTCTGTGGAGATGTGTGGAGATGTGTGGAGATGTGTGGAGATGTGTGGAGTTCAGTGAGGGAAGCAGTTTGAGATGATCTGAGCTTTGAGACATGGAGCGTTATCCTGCAGGAAGTAGACATAGATGACTGATAGATAGATTTTATTGTCCTTACACAAACAACTTCACAGGTTACAAGAACAAACATCAACACCACAGATGTTTACCTGCTACCATGCATATATCTATTCTCCACAGTTACAGTCTCTTCTTTCTTTAGTTTAGTTCAGTTATAGTATAAGAGATGAAACCAGAGACCTGTATCATTGGCCTGATGGAAGGAGTGTGAAATATGTGTTGAGGGGGAAGACTCTGAGGTCTGACTAGGGCTGGGCGATTATGCCAAAAATGAAAATCACGATAAATTTCAATGAATGTTTTAACCTCGGTTGTTTAGTTTAGTATTTTCCACTGCTGCCCCTCACACATGAGGATCTGTAGGGAAGTAAAAATAAAGATGTTTGAAGGTGTGACTAAGCTGTGGTTAATGTCTAGTTTACTTGGTTTGGGTTCAAATGATCACTGGAGACACGTTTTATATTCCTTTAAAGATATGAAACCTTTGTTGTCATGGCAACAGTGAACACCACCATTAATTAACATGAGCAAGATTAAGTCGATTGGAGTTTCTAAATGTTGGTTTAGATTATTTTTCTATGAGTTGCCCAGCTCTAGGTCTGACAGCATGTTGAAGGAGCGGGGGGGGGGGGGGGGGGGGGGGGGGAGTAGAGGAGTTTGGTACTCTGTGGTCATAAAGGGACAGACATGATCAGCAGTAATACTCAGGGAGACTGTTGGGGTTAAACAATGCTCAGCTGGTACTAAAGGCTCACAGTGTGCAGAGGAAATCTCCCTCACACCATCATACCACCACCACCAGCAGCCTGATGGTTGGTACCAGGCAGGATGGATCCATGCTTTCATGGTCTGACCCGACTGTTTGAATGTTGCAGCAGGAATCCAGATTCATATATAATATCATCTCAGACCAGACCATGTTTCTCTAATCTTCTGTAGTTCAGGGTTAGTTTTTCCTGTTCTGAGCTGACAGGAGGAGAAACTGGTCTGGAGGAGAACCTGGTCTGGTCTCCTGCTGCTGGAGCTCGTCTAGTTTAAGGTTCAACATGTGGTGTGTTTTAGAGACTTCCTCTGCAGACCTCAGTTATAACCAGGAGTTAATTGACTTCCTGTTGTCTTTCTATCATCTTAAACCAGTCTGACCTTTGACCTCTGACCTCAACATGGACCATTGTCTGTAAAGCTCAGAGATGGTTGAGAGAAGGAACATTATGAGTAAGAGTAATGATGTTGAATCACTTAGTCTGATCTCGTTATTACACAGATTTAAAAGTGAAATATAAATATATAAATATACATCACTGTGTAAAAGTCTTAATCCACCCTTTTAGATGAGTTGTTTTAGTAATGCTTTAATAATCATATATCATTAATTTTCTCAGTCTCTTTATTAAAATACAACCTGAAAATACAGAAAATGTGTTTGAAACATTAAAGAATAGAAAGAAAACAGCTTCTACAGACTAAAAGCAGTATTTAGTGTGACCTCTCCTTACACTGGAGCAACAGCAGGAACCTTATTTAATAATATATTTAATAATTAATGTTAAATCTTGTCTTCATAGTTCCTGTATCTTCTGTTGGCCTCAGACTTTCAGAAAGTAATAATAATATACCTGAAATACTGATATTACACATTATTATATATTTAAAGAATTATATCTAGGTCAGTGTCATAAAGTATGAAGTTTACTATGAAGAGGAGAAGAAAGCTTTAATTTTATTATGAGGAGAAGAAGAAGCTTTGACTTTACTGAGAGAAGAAGAAGAAGAAGAAGAAGAAGCTTCATGTGGAAAATAATCAGTGTGTTTTTTTACTTTAGTGCAGAAACGTCCTGAAAAAACCACTCGTCACATAATTCCTGTTTTTCTGCAAGTGTCAACAGTTAGTGTGATCTACACCGAGCAAACACAGCATTTCCTCCAGCCGCGTGTGTGTGTGTGTGTTACTGTGTGTGTGTAATCCAGTCCTGCAGGTTTCACGTGTTGCTCGT
>JAJDFG010001776.1:0-27268 GCA_021039105.1 Scomber colias
TAAGCATTGTTTGGTAAACAGCCACAACACTGACACACGTATTCGGGGAAGTTAAACGGAGCGTTACGTGAAACTGAAATGATGGATTTCTTTGGGTTTGAAAATGATTGGAAACAATAGAGAACACAAAAATCCCTCTGACTTGTTTAACGTTGACCTTCTAACACTAACCCACATATACGAGATGAATAAGTTTGATACTCACTAGCTTTGGCTGGTTGCTTCTCGTCTTTATCTAGAGTGTGACGAGGGGAAGTAAAAGAGAGATGCACATCAGTCTAAAACGTCTGAGGCACACATTAAACACACTTTCTAATTCTGCTTCCATACCTCGAGCCTCCTTGACTGATTTCTTTTCAGCCTTGTGAGCTTTGCCTGTGAGGGGAGAGACAGCTCTATTACAGCTCTGCCAAATAACTCAGACTCTGTGGTACATTTAATATTCTGGTGATGTTATTCCCCTCTCAGCGCAGTACGAGAGCTTGACACGTCGCTAATTAGAAGCTTATCCTGCATAAAACAGGCCGTTTAATCTCATAATCTCTGACTGGATGTTTCCAGGAGGTGTGATGTGTCCTTAAAGACGGCAGCAGAGACTCAACGTTACTACAGCTCACATAGAACCGTTTGTTTAAGAGAAGAATCTGTTGTTTCTTCTTCTGCTCTTCTACTGGTTGAGGAAGGGAGGGAGGAAGGAAGGAAGGGAGGGAGGAAGGAAGGGAGGGAGGGAGAAAGGAAGGGAGGAAGGAAGGGAGGGAGGGAGAAGGAAGGGAAGGAAGGAAGGGAGGGAGGGAGGAAGGAAGAAAGGAAGAAAGGGAGGGAGGAAGGGAGGAAGAAGCAAGGAAAGGAGGGAGGGAGGGAAGGAGGAAGGAAGGAAGGAAAGGAAGAAGCAAGGGAGGAATAAGGAAGGAAAGGAGGGAGGAAGGGAGGAAGAAGCAAGGAAAGGAGGGAGGGAGGCAGGACAGACGGAAGGAAGGAAGGAAAGAAGGAACAATCAGTTCCTTCTTTCCTTCCCTCTTTCCTTCCTTCCTCTTTTCCTCCTTACTCCTTTTCTTCCTTCTCTCTTTACTTCCTTACTCCCTTCCTTCCTTCTCTCCTTACTTCCTTCCTCTTTTCCTCCCTTCCTTCCTTCCTTCTCTCCTTACTTCCTTCCTCTTTTCCTCCTTACTTCATTTCTTACTTCCTTCCTCTTTTCCTCCGTACTCCTTTCCTTCCTTCTCTCCTTACTTCCTTACTCCCTTCCTTCCTTCCCTCCTTACTCCTTCCTTCCTTCTCTCCTTCCTTCCTTACACCCTTCCTTTCCTCCTTCCTAAAACTGAAACCACCATCATATCTTACTTTTCTTTTCCTCCAATACTTTTGTTCTTTTCTGAGTATAAATGCAACTCTCCTGCTGTCCTCAGTAAAAGCTCAAAGTGCATCACTGTGAGCTCGTTAGTCGGACGGTTTACCTGATCCAGGTGCAGATTTGGCAGGTTTCTCCTCTTTGGCCGCTGAGGTCACGTTCGCCCTCTTCACGGAGTCCAGTCTCGTCCTCAGTCTGGGTTCAGGTTCTGGATCTGGACCATAAATAACATGAGGAAGTGAGGGAAAGGGAAAGTGGAGGAGAAAAAATACTTTATAACCCTTTATAGGACATTCATTGAAAGGAAGGGAGGACGGAAGGGAGGAAGGAAGGAAGGAAGGAGGGAGGAAGGGAAGGAAAGGAATAAAGGACAGAGGAAAGAAGGAAGGAAGGAAAGTAGGGGGGAGTAAAGAAAGAGAAGGAGGGAGGGAGGGAGGAAGAACAGATGGAAGTAAGGAAAGGAAGGAAGGACGTAGGAAATAAGGAACGAGGAAGGAAAGGAAGGAAGGAAGGAAAGAAGGCAGTGGAGGGAAAAAATACTTAACCCTTTATAGGACATTCATTGAAAGGAAGGGAGGACGGAAGGGAGGAAGGAAGGAAGGATGGAAGGAAGGGAGGAAGGGAAGGAAGGAAGGACAGAGGAAAGAAGGGAGGAAGGAAGGAGGAAAAGAAAGAAGGACAGAAGGAAGGGAGGACAGAAGGAAGGAAAGGAGGAAGGAAGGGAGGAAATAAGGAACGAGGGAGGGAGAAAGGAAAAGAGGAAGGGAAGAAAGAAGGCAGAGAGGAAGGAAAGGAAGGAAGGATATTTTGGGATATTTACAGAAGTTACCAAATATAATTATTTGCCCAATAAAGGGTTAAGATATAATAAAACCCAAATTAAAACATATACAGTTTGAGTCACATTCAGATTTAGTGATTTAGTAACAGCAGAGTGACAAATTGGACTAAACCAGGTGATTAAAAAACCAAATGTTAAATTTAATTTGAGTGAACTCGTCCTGGATTAGTTTTACCTTTCTTGGCTGCAGAGGCCTTAGCTTTACTCTTGACAGGAGACTCTTTTCAGAAGAGTAAAAACATTTCATTTCCAATTATTTTTCAAATCACAGAGAAGAATGATGATTGACTTTTATGTAAATGAACCAACGGTCAGTCAGCGTGAGTTTTTCTTACCTGATTTCCTTTTCTGTCTCGCAGCTGCAGGTTCTGATGTAATGAAGAGAGAGAGAGTTTAGTGATTAGAGGCCTCAAGCATTTGTTTTCTCCTACTTTAAAAACACACACACACACACACACACACACACACACACACACAGGAAGTAGGGAGGGAGGAAAGGAGGGAGGGAGGGAGGAAGGGAGGGAGGAAGGGAGGAGGGAAGGGAGGAAGAAGGAAGCAAAGGAGGGAAGGAAGAAGGAAGGAAGGAAAGGAGGGAGGGAGGAAGAAGGAAGGCAAAGAGGGAAGGAAGAAGGAAGGAAAGGAGGGAAGGACAAAGGAAAGAAGAAAGGTAGGAGGGAGAAAGGAAAAGAGGAAGGAAGGAAAGAAGGACAGAGGAAAGAAGGAAGGGAGGAAGGATGGAGGGAAGGAAGGAAGGATGGGAGGAAGAAGGAAGGAAAAGAGGGAGGAAGTAAGGATAGAAAGGAAAGAAGGAAGGAAGAAGGAAGGAAGGAAAGGAGGGAGAAAGGAAGGAAGAAGGAAGGAAAGGAGGGAGGAAGGAAGGATGGGAAGGGAGGAAGGAAGGAAGGTAGGAAGAAGGAAGGAAAAGAGGGAGGAAGTAAGGATAGAAAGGAAAGAAGGAAGGAAAGGAAGGAGGAGGGAAGGAAGGGAGGGAGGAAGGAAGGAAGGAAGGAAAAGAGGGAGGAAGTAAGGATGGAAAGGAAAGGAAGGAAGAAGGAAGGAAGGAAAGGAGGGAGGAAGGAAGGATGGGAAGGGAGGAAGGAAGGAAGGTAGGAGGGAGAAAGGAAAAGAGGAAACGAGGAAGGAAGGAAGGGAGGGAGGGTAGGTAGAGGGGAGGGAAGAAAGACAAAAGGAGGGAGGAAGGAAAGAGGGAAGGAAAGAAGCAAGGAAGAAAGGGGGATGAAGGAAGGAAGGAAGGAAAGAAGGACCATTCCAAACAGACGGGGTCGATGCTTTTACCTTTTTTAGGAGCTGCTGCAGTTTTGGTTTTCTCTTTAACAGAAACCTCTGGAAAACAAAAACCATGAAAGAAATGAACATCAGATAACTTTTGACTCTACGATGTATAAACTTAATATTCAACTAAAGTACCGATTACCTTTCTTAGCCACTGCAGGACTTTTAGTTTTCTCTTTCTTTGCTGCTGGCTCTGTAACATCACAAATACATAATAATAAGCACAATATACATTTAATTAAAATGATAAACATCCAGATGTGAGGTGAGTTAAACTGTTATTCATATACAGTGGGGGAAAAAAAGGATTTAGTCAGCCACCAATTGTGCAAGTTCTCCCACTTAAAAAGATGAGAGGCCTGTAATTTTCATCATAGGTACACTTCAACTATGAGAGACAGAATGAGAAAAAAAGAAAACCCAGAAAAATCACATTGTCTGATCATCTCAATACTTTGTTTTATACCCTTTGTTGGCAATGACAAGAGGTTTTCACACACTGTTGCTGGTATTTTGGCCCATTCCTCCATGCAGATCTCCTCTACAGCAGTGATGTTTTGGCCCATTCCTCCATGCAGATCTCCTCTACAGCAGTGATGTTTTGGCCCATTCCTCCATGCAGATCTCCTCTACAGCAGTGATGTTTTGGCCCATTCCTCCATGCAGATCTCCTCTACAGCAGTGATGTTTCGGGGCTGTCGCTGGGCAACACGGACTTTGAACTCCCTCCAAAGATTTTCTATGGGGTTGAGATCTGTAGACTGGCTAAGCCACTCCAGGACCTTAATGAATTAATTGATAAAACATCACTGCTGTAGAGGAGATCTGCATGGAGGAATGGGCCAAAATACCAGCAACAGTATGTGAAAACCTTGTAAAGACTTTGACCTCTGTCATTTTCAACAAAGGGTATATAACAAAGTATTGAGATGAACTTTTGTTATTGACCAAATATTTATTTTCCACCATAATTTGCAAATAAATTCTTTAAAAATCCTACAATGTGATTTCCTGGATTCTTTCCCCCCATTCTGTCTCTCATAGCTGAAGTGTACCTATGATGAAAATTACAGGCCTCTCATCTTTTTAAGTGGGAGAACTTGCACAACTGGTGGCTGACTAAATATTTTTTGCCCCACTGTAATATCTTATATCAGCTTATATATTTATAGCATATTATAGTCTGCATCGTTTTTAACAGTCCTCGAGTGTACAGCGTTGAAAACACCAAATGACTGAGCTGTAAACATGAATTACCTTTCTTTGTTCTCTCCTTGGCCGCCGCCGCCGCCGCCGCCTCTGAGGGGATAATTGGAGGAAAACGGCCACGCAGAGTTAATTTTCCATAATGAAGCGTTTGTGAAGCACATTGAGCCGTTTGTACATCCCTGTTTAATGCAGCAGCTCAGGCTCGTTACTTCAATTAGGCGACAAATAAAGTATTTAATATGGATGTGGAGAAGCGTGTTAGCATATATACCTTTATCTGTATCAGCAGTCTTGGCTTTCTTCTTTGCAGCTGGAAAAGAGCCAAATGTGAATATTAATATTCATTTAAAAATATATTGAATTATTGTTCACTGTAGTAAATAAGAGTTTTCATAATTAGGCTGTTTCTACTTTTCTTCATGGACGCAGCTTTCACTTCTTTTTAAAAAATATGAGGTGACCCCACCTGTGTTTGCCCATATGGGCTTCAAGTGGGTTATGACTCAGTTTCAGGTGAGGCCTGAGTGAGATCCATGAAGGCCCCATGTGTTTGCCCATATGGGATCTAGGTAGGATCAGAATGGACCTTAATTGGGGCCCATTTAGCCAACCCACATGGGCTTCACATGGTGGTTTCAGGTGGGGCCCATCTGGGTGAGTTGCACATGTGGGGCCCATGTTTCTGAAACAATTTGGGGCCCATACAATTTGCTTTGTTAATGCCCATGCCTGCTTAGCCCACTTACATCCCTTTATGGGACTCATACAGTCAGCCCACATTTGCTTTGTTAATGCCCATGCCTGCTTAGCCCACTTACATCCCTTTATGGGACTCATACAGTCAGCCCACATTTAACCCATGTGGGGCCCACATAGACATGCTGGCTGGGTAGCAGTAATAGTAGTAATAGTATTATTAGTATTATTACTCTTCCTCACCTTTCACTGGAGCTGCAGCCGGCTGAGCTTCTACAACTGGAGTCTTGACCTCAGGCTCAACTGGAGGCTCCTTCTCTGTAACTTCTGGTTGGACTGGTGGGGCTGGTTCCACTGGCTGCACTTGTTCAACTGGTTGGACTGGTGGAACAGGCTGTACTGGTTGAACTGGCTGTAGTGGATCTAGTGGGGGCTGCATCATTGGCTGCATTGGTTGCATTGGCTGCATTGGCTGCATTGGCTGTTGGTACGGCTGATATTGTGGATAGAACTGCGGCATCATCTGAGGATGCATTGGTGGAGCGCCGGGATGAACAGGATGGGCGGTCAGAACCGGAGCAGAGGGAGCTGAGAAAATGAGAAAATAAAATGTGATCAATATATATATGGAAGGACTTGTCTTTGACTACTAAGAGATATCTGTCATACCTTTCATGGTCGGAGGAGGATACGGTGTGTCTGTGACTATGTGATGAACTGGAAGATAAAAAATTAGAATTTGACATTTCAGCCGGTTGACATTTGGAGGTAAATTGAAGAGATGCACATATTTGTAGCAGGCTGCCATCTTTAGAGTTGTAAAATCAGATATTTAATCCCTTTTCTACTTACCGTACCAGCCGGGAGGAGACGGGCAGTAGACTGGTGCAGGTCTGCAGGGACCAACTGAAACAAACAAAACAACATATGTTAACATTAGTGGGTGGTGGTGCCTTCAAAATGTGTTTTGTGCAATTATGTAAAAAACTAATCTGTCCCTCCAGCTTTCCACACAAAATAAATACATACAAATTTATACATTTCATATTAAGTCATGCATTTTACTGCAGTGTTTATACAAAGATATGTATCATACCGTCTTGTTCAGATTCTGGGACCTCTGCTGGTTTTGGTTTCTCGGTCTCTGTCAATGAAAATGAACAGATGATAAAAGAACAGTTGTCTTCACATGATTCACTTTTTTTTTTTCTGGCTCTTTTCACAGAATGAGCATGAATCACTCACCTGCTTTGGGAGTCTTGGTCTTTTCCTGTTTCTTGACTTTTTTTTAAATCAGATTTTGAAACAGAAAACGACATTAAAACAGAAATTGTGAAAAAGTTTGACTCAAACAACTGATCTGAAACCATTATACACCTGAGGAAAGTCTGAGTACCTCTGAGAATAGCAGGGAGTTTCCTGATCCTCTTTATTCTCGGGTCCAGAGGTGCAATCCTGGGAAGAGCTGCTTACAACATACACACATATTTTAATAAATACATTTCAAGTCAAAGAGTGTATAAAGATGAAATGGTGTTGAAATGTAGCAGTGTTACCTATCCGCTTTGGCTTTTCCTCTGTCTTCCCAGCTTCGTGATCTTAAAATCAAACAGTTAAAATTATAGGCACATACGTTGAAGGAACTTAACTCAGCTGTGCCTCATAATGTTATCACTGTTTTATTGATTATTGGTTTATCAGTTTAGAGACTTTACTGGCCTGAATTCTGCCTCTAAAGTAAAACTCCCTCTCAATCCAACCTCTAGTCTGCTCCATTAGGTTTGACTTAAAGATGCAGGTTCGATCAAAAACATTAATGGCGCTTTTCCACTACACAGTTCCAGCATGACTCGCCTCGCCTCGGCTCGGTTCCAGGAACGACATTTTCCATTACAAAGAAGTAGCTACTCAACGTGGGCGGAGTCGTCATAGCAACGGCTCGGCGAAACTGCTGTGACTTCGTTTTATACGCGACACAAACACATAAACAATGGAGGACATGGAGGCGATGGTGTACTTGCTGCTGTATGTGGCTTTCTGTCACACACAAAGCAAAGAGAAGAGAAACCGAATCGCTGTAACGCTGTTGCTGGTATTTAAAAATGCCGGGTTTGATTCTTGTGTCGGACGGCTCATGACGCTACCAGTGACTCTCTGACCAATCAGAGGCCGGCAGTCTGTTGACGTCACATTTTAGTATCGGCTCGGCTCGCTTGGAACCTCAGCAGAGCAGGTACTAAAAAAGTACCAGGTACCAGGTACTATCCCTAGTGGAAACGCAAAAAAAAACCGAGTCGAGTCGAGCCGAGTCGAGTCGTGCTGGAACTGTGTAGTGGAAAACCGCCATAAATATTCATCGACTAGCCTTTCTTGTAAAACCTCCAGCAAAAAAACACATTTAAATAAATATATACTTGAAAAACACACAATACTAAATCTTAAAATACAGATTTTTTTCTAATGGCCTTAAAGAGAATCAGTGAAAAAAGTGACGTTTAAACACTTTAATAAGAGAGCTGATTACTTTTTTCCATTGATGCTTCTTTTCTAATAGCCTTGCACCCACATGCTGTGTGCATAATTACTCCACTTATTAATAATCAGTTCATTTTTTTTTTTTATCATTACCTTTTTTCCTTCTCACAGCTGAAACCCTCCTGGGAGCTTCTGCAGACACAGAAACACGAACATCACACAGGCTGAACAGGATTTATCATATAAATCTACATTTATCACAGCAAATACATTCAGTTCAGATATGAAACTGAATTTTAAACATCATTTAAGGGTAAAAATATCAATCTGGATCCATGTCTGCTATGTCTTTACCCAACGAATCTCAATGAAACATGTGGAAAACCAGCCCAAGTCTTTCATGTTCTTCTTCTCTTGGTTTCTTTATTTATGCATCAAGACGTGCAGTGAAAGATAAAACTCGCTTCATAGCTGCAACATTTGATCTTGACTCTAATATGTGATGTGTTTGCTGTAAGAGTTTCATAATAACCTGATAATCATTTTTGGCTCATGTCTGCACACTAACTGTGATGTAATTTATGAGAGATGATACTGAGAATTACAGAATCAAAACAGTAACTTTACCGAATTTCTTAACTTTAAAGTGATTTGTTGTGATTTTCTATGAATGCAAATTGTCAAAAAAATGCTTTATAACTTGTGCCAATCAAAGGACACTATTAAAAGTAAAAAGCAACTACATTTCCTAATTTTTTATACTGTAAAAAAATATATGTACAAACCTTTTTTCTCTGCAGTCTTCACCGTAGACTCTTTGGTGTGAGCCGACAGCGAGCACGGACAAACTGAAACCACAAAGTACAGAGACGTTAGTTTATTATAACCATAGACTGTATAAAAGAAATGGCCAAAATGTCCCAAATGAACATCATACTGCATTGAAGAAGGCTTTAAACTAGCGATTGAGACCATAAACACATTTTGAAAACGTTTACTGAGGTTAGAAATCAAGTGAGAAGTTGGTGAATTCTCCATTGACTTGTATAGAGACGGTCGCCCCCTGGTGGCCTTTTGATAGAATGCAGCTCTAAGTTACTTCCTGGTTGGCTTCATTTCAGAGGACCAGAACCTCCCCGCCTGATTATAACATATATGATATAAAGCATTAAAGCAGTAAGTATCTTCTTTCTCTGACCTGTGGCTTCACTCTTCGGTGCTTCCTCTTCAGGTTCAGGCACAGGTTTGATCACCTCCACCTTCGCCTTCTCCTCATCGTCATCATCTTCTTCGTCGTACTCCTCCTCTTTTTTGTCTTCAGGTTCGTCTACAGCTTTGTGAGGTTCAGCTGTCGGCTCTTCGTCTTCCTCTTCATCCATATGAGCAGCAGCATGACTGGTAACTGATGGTGGAAGCAACAAATGATCTCAGCTTTCATTTGTATTGATTTATATGAGGTGACTGATTAGAGACTCATCAGAAATGTTGATTTATTATAAATGATTTAATAGTTGACAGCAGGAAGATCATCAATCGCACTGTAGAAGGAAATATGGGTCCAAATAAATTCAGCCAAATCTATTCAACACGAAGGTACCAAACATAATTTTCGTGCTGCTCTTTTGTGCTGTAATCCTTTTGAAATAAGGTTTGGCAGTGAAAAAGAAACCTTGGATTTTATTTTCAGTTTATTGTGAAATAACCTGAGATGGACCTGAGAGCTTCTCAATTTTTCTTTGAAGGATTTTATACAATATTTTTTTTGACATTTTAACCCCTGAAAGTACAGATGAATGGTTTTTGATGTGGTTTTCATTGTCCAGCTTAAAATGAACTATATTTTGCTTCCGAATAAATATTCTTTATGAATCATTTGTGGTTGCTATAGATACAGGTTGTGTTATGGTTGCTATAGATACAGGTTGTGTTATGGTTGCTATAGATACAGGTTATGTTATGGTTGCTATAGATACAGGTTGTGGTATTGTTGCTATAGATACAGGTTGTGTCATGGTTGCTATAGTTACAGGTTGTGCTATGGTTGCTATAGATTCAGGTTGAGTTATGGTTGCTATAGATACAGGTTGTGCTATGGTTGCTATAGTTACAGGTTGTGTTATGGTTGCTATAGTTGCAGGTTGTGTTATGGTTGCTATAGATACAGGTTGTGTTATGGTTGCTATAGATACAGGTTGTGTTATGGTGGCTATAGATACAGGTTGTGCTATGGTTGCTATAGATACAGGTTTTGTTATGGTTGCTATAGATACAAGTTGTGTTATGGTTGCTATAGTTACAGGTTGTGTTATTGTTGCTATAGATACAGGTTGTGTTATGGTTGCTATAGATACAGGTTATGTTATGGTTGCTATAGATACAGGTTGTGGTATGGTTGCCATAGATACAGGTTGTTCTATGATTGCTATAGATACAGGTTGTGTTATGGTTGCTATAGATACAGGTTGTGCTATGGTTGCTATAGATACAGGTTTTGTTATGGTTGCTATAGATACAGGTTGTGTTATGGTTGCTATAGACACAGGTTGTGCTATGGTTGCTATAAATACAGGTTGTGCTATGGTTGCTATAGATACAGGTTATGTTATGGTTGCTATAGATACAGGTTGTGGTATGGTTGCCATAGATACAGGTTGTTCTATGATTGCTATAGATACAGGTTGTGTTATGGTTGCTATAGATACAGGTTGTGCTATGGTTGCTATAGATACAGGTTTTGTTATGGTTGCTATAGATACAGGTTGTGTTATGGTTGCTATAGACACAGGTTGTGCTATGGTTGCTATAAATACAGGTTGTGCTATGGTTGCTATAGATACAGGTTGTGTTATGGTTGCTATAGTTACAGGTTGTACTATGGTTGCTATAGTTTCAGGTTGTGCTATGGTTGCTATAGATACAGGTTGTGTTATGGTTGCTATAGTTACAGGTTGTGTTATGGTTGCTATAGATACAGGTTGTGCTATGGTTGCTATAGATACAGGTTGTGCTATGGTTGCTATAGATACAGAAGTTTAATTATGTGAGGAAATAACAGAATATGAACAGTATGTGAGGGTTAAATGTGTGATGTGTCTCACCACTGTCTTTATCTTCATCCTCTTCAGTCTGCTCCTCTTCATCAGTCTGTCTGATCTCGTCCTCGTCCTCCTCTGTGTCTGCCTCGGTCTCTGTCGCCTCCTCCTGGACAGCGAACGCGGCTGCAGTCGAGGCTGAAGACAGAGAGAAAATGACAGCAGGGTTCAATCACACAACATGTTTTATGTGTTGACTGATGTTTTAAAAAAAGACACAAGTTTGTATAATTTAATGTAATTTTATGGTTTTAATCCTTTTTCTCCTTCTTAGAACATATCATCGCTTTAATATTGATTTAGTACTGATTCAAATGTCATAATCTTTGTTATTCCCTAAAGATGACTAACTCAGACTGCTGAAGGTAAATATAAGCTTCACATCTACTTTTCCTCTGCTTCCTCCTTTTTTCTTTTTCTTCTTCCCCCCTTTTCTTTCTTTCTCTTCTTCCTCCTTTTTCTTTCTTATTCTCTTTCTTTCTCTCTCTTTCTCACTTTTTTTAATCTTACTTTCTTTTTGTCTTCTTTCCTTCCTTCCTTCCTTATTTTCCTCATCTTACTCATCTTACTCCTTTTATTTTTTCCTTTCTTTCTTTCTTTCTTTTTTTCTCTCATTCTTTCTTTCTTTCCTTCCTTCCTTAATTTCCTCACCTTACTCCTTTTTCTTTCTTATTTTCTTTCTTTCTTTCTTTCTTCCTCTTTCTCACTTTCGTTCATTCTTACTTTCTGTCTGTCTTTCTTTCCTTCCTTCCTTCCTTATTGTCCTCATCTTACTCATCTTACTCCTCCCTTTTACTTTTTTCTTTCTTTCTTTCTTACTTTCTTTCTTTCTTTCCTTCCTTCTTTATTTTCCTCATCTTACTCCTCCTTTTACTTTGTTCTTTCTTTCTCTTTCTCACTTTCTTTCATTCTTACTTTCTTTCCTTCCTTATTTTCCTCATTTTAGTAATCTTACTCCTCCTTTTACTTTTTCTTTTTCTTTCTTTCTTTCTTTCTTTCTTTCTTTCATTTCACTATGTGGACACACTGTTGAATTTGTCCTCCATCACTTTACATTGAAAGCACATTTAAAGGAGATCAGTTCTTATGGACTCCTGACTGCTTTTACTGAATTTCAAAATAAAAGCACCACATTATACTGCTATACCTGCTAGCAAGACGTCTTCATCATCGTCATCATCTTCATCATCATGTTTTTCATCCTCGTCATCCTCGAGGTAAGCTAAGTACTCTGCTGTGATTTCATCTTTATCGTCTTCTCGGTCAAGCGTGAACTCAAATGAGCTGGTATCAATATCTTCATCATCATCATCATCATCATCAGTAGTAGTCTCGTAGGAAATGTCGTCACTGTAGACGGTCTCTGCAAGTGACTCTTCATCAGTTTTGAGAGTGACATCATCGTAGTCATCATCGCCTAAGACTCCGCTGTCTGTGCTGTAAAAGGGAGGAAGGTCAATTTCTTCCTCTTTATGTTCATCTTCGTCGTCTTTGTCTTCGTCATGGATGTCTTCCTCAGTGACATCATCAAGTTCGTGTTCGAGGTCTAGTTCGGTGAGGTCGTGCTCAATATCGTCGAGGTCGCTGTCTTCCTCATCGTCTTCATCGTCTGCGAATCGGTCAGATGAGGCGACGGAAATGTCCTCGTCTGATTGGTCCAGATCATCTTCATCATCATCATCATCTTCATCATGAGTGTCGAGGTGTTTGTCATCATCATCATCATCGACATCATGAGTGTCGAGGTGTTTGTCTTCGTCATCATCTTCATCATGAGTGTCGAGGTGTTTGTCTTCTTCATCTTCGACATCATCTTCATCGAGAGCAGGAAGTGGAGGGAGCTCTTCGTCTTCTGCCAGTTTGTGAGCATCATCATCATCATCCTCGTCATCAACGGCAACAGGAGGAAGATCGAGGTCGTCTTCAGTGTCTTCTGCGATGACATCATCGCTATCAGATGATGCGACACCCTCCTCGTCACTGGAGAGAAGCGCAGATTCAGTGACATCTGAGGTGTCAGTGAATGCATCGTCACTGGTGTCAGTGAATGCATCGTCACTGGTGTCATCATCTTCGTCATCTTCATCATCATCATCTTCTTTTTCAGGGAGAGTCACCTCATCTTCATCACTGTCTCTGATGTCAACAGGTACGTCGGACTCAGAGTCAGGTGACACAGCCGACTCTTCATCCTCAGAGGTGGAGGTCGGCTCAGGAGAAACTTCTTCATCTTCATCATCATCTTCTTCTTCATCTTCATCATCCTCAGTAGCAGCAGGTTCCTCATCTTCATCATCATCTTCATCATCAGCCACTTCTTCTCCTTCCCCTCCTTTTGCTTCTTCTTCTTCATCATCATCATCATCTTCTTCATCAGCCACAGGAGCGGCTGCTTTGGGTTCTTTTTCCTCTTCCTCATCTTCATCCTCTTCATCCCCCTCTTCTTCCTCCTTCTCTGCCTTTGCCTCTTCATCTGCAGCTGCTTTGACTGGTCCCTCTTCTTCCTCCTCCTCCTCCTCCTCCTCTTCTGCTCCCTCTTCCTCCTCTTCTGCCCCCTCTTCCTCCTCTTCCACTCCTGCTGCTTCCTCCTCCTCTTCCTGTTCCTCCTCCTCCTCTTCTTCTCCCTCCTCCTCATCCTCCTCTTCTTCCTCCTCCTCATATTCTTCATCCTCGTAATCCTCTTCATCCTCATATTCATCCTCATCATATTCATCCTCATCATATTCATCCTCATCATATTCATCCTCCTCCTCATCTTCCTCCTCCTCCTCCTCCTCCTCCTCTCCAGCTGCCTCCATTTCTTCTCCCTCTCCTCCTTCCTCCTCCTCCTCCTCCTCCTCAACCACTGGTAGAGTCTTTGCTTGCATCTCTAAAACTACAATAAAAATGCTGTATTATTCAGTAATATTTGAATTTATCTGTGGAAAAAAAACCATTACATTAAACACAGCTGCTGTAAGTTTTTTGGAGACCTGGAAATGACAAATGATGTTAAAGTAAATTAAATACTCACATAACTTAATAGATTTGCTTTCAATTATATGCTGCTGCTGTTCATTTACTACAGTGAAAATGTAATATTTAACTTATCATCCTTACTCAATGCCAAAAATGGAAAGACAGTTAAAAAAAAAAAAAAAAACTAAACATCCAGCTTCTCTTTCTTTAGGTTCAAACTCCCCAAACTGTTCCTCATACAACAGGAAGTAGGGCATTAATGGTAAATATAATATTACATGTCACTAAATTATCAATAAACTTCAAAAAGTCTCAAATGTCTCAAATGACATAGTTAATTTATTTCTACAAAAAAGATATTCTTTAACCACGGGAGTGTATTCATAAAACTGAGTTACACAATAGTAATGATATAATGTAGACAATAAACAATAAATCATCTCTGCAGTAGGGATGAGTCATTAAGACCGAATAATTTAATTGTCGTTCGTTGGGTCTAAAGTCAACCTTTTTGCTGTGGTCGTTTACATTGAAATACTTTAATCAAGGGTTGAGCTGTGTAGTCCACTATGAAGTGATTCATTAACAACTACTACAGAGCAATTCTCACTTTCAGCCACTAGGGGGAGCTCTAAATGATTGTAATCTACCGCCACCTTATTCTGAAGTAGAGTCTGACAAGTCTGAAAAGCTGCTGTCTGCTGTGACGGTTACTAATGGCGCTTTTCCACTACACAGTTCCTGCACTACTCGACTCGGCTCGACACGGTTAGGTCCAGGAACGACCTTTTCCTTTACTATAGTACCTACTCAACGTGGGCGGGGTCGTCATAGCACGGCTCCGCGAAACTGCCGTGACTTCGTTTTATACGCGACACAAATACATAAACAATGGAGGACATGGAGGCGATGGTGTACTTGCTGCTGTATGTGGCTTTCTGTCACACACAAAGCAAAGAGAAGAGAAACCAAATCGCTGTAACGCTGTTGCTGGTATTTAAAAATGCCGGGTTTGATTCTTGTGTGGGACGGCTCATGACTCTTCCAGTGGCTCTCTGACCAATCAGTGGCCGGCAGTCTGTTGACGTCACATTTAGTATCGGCTCGGCTCGCTTGGAACCTCAGCAGAGCAGGTACTAAAAAAGTACCAGAGACTATCCCTAGTGGAAACGCAAAAACCAAGCTGAGGCGAGTTGAGTTGTGCTGGAACTGTGTAGTGGAAAACCGCCATCTGAAAAGTCTGAAAAGCTGCTGTCTGCTGTGACGGTTACTAAGGGAGACGGACCTGACGCTAATCACCAAACTAGTACATCAACAGTTTTAACTTCTCCTTGAAACTGTGACAAACATCCATGTGTGTGTAAACAGAAAAGAGGTTACACACCTTTACCGCGGGATGGTAGAAATTCTCCTACAACATAAGAAATGAATCAAAATCAGCAATAGAAGAAAACACAAAAAAAACCAAACAGGAAGTAAATGGATCCATCCAGCGTGCAACACCATGGATACCAGCCCACAAACAGTTTCTGCAGAGCTTTAACACTTTAGTGGCAGCGGTTATCAAGAACAAAAGGGAAAAGTTAACCCTTAAACAGGCAGGAGTGGAAAATTAGATGTAAAAAATCCTTACTAGTTATGTCATTTGCACCTAAAGTAAGGAAGGAAGGAAGGAAAGGAAGGAAGAAGGAAGGAAAGGAGGAAGGAAGGGAAGCAAGGGAGGAAGACGGAAGGAAAGGAAGGAGGGAGGAAGGAAGGAAAGGAGGGAGGAAGGGAAGGAAGGGAGGAAGAAGGAAGGAAAGGAAGGAGGGAGGAAGACGGAAGGAAAGGAGGGAGGAAGGGAGAAAGAAGGAAAGGAGGGAGGAAGAAGGAAAGGAGGGAGGAAGAAGGAAAGGAGGGAGGAAGGGAGGAAGAAGGAAAGGGAGGGAGGGAGGAAGAAGGAAGGAAAGGAGGGAGGAAGGGAGAAGGAAGGAAAGGAGGGAGGAAGGGAGAAGGAAGGAGGGAGAGAGGAGGAAGGAAGAAAGAAAGGAAGGACAGATGAAGGAAGGAAGAAAGGACAGAAGGGGGGAACATTTATCCTAACAGCTGAACTTAGATCTAAGGAAGGAAGGAAGGACAGATGAAGGAAGGAAGGAAGGAAGGACAGAGGAAGGACCCGGGAGGACAACAGGAAGGGTAAAGAGTGTGTATCTCCTGGTGCACGTTGTCTGTTTAAGGGTTAAGTATATTAGTGCAGCAGCAGCGTAAAAATAAGACACAACGCCTATAAGTTTAACGTGTGTTGAACGCTGTGGTTCAGTACTGCTGTCACCTCCATTAGTTTTACTGTTACTAGGGATGAGGAACAAAGATTGGGATTATCTATCAAGAGTTAATAAAAAACAGCGGTTATAATAAAATACCTTTTGCTTTCTTATTCTTCACCTGGCCTTCCTTCTGCTCCTCCTCCTCCTCCAACCATCGTGAATCTTTGACATGGTTCATAGATTAAATCATCTTGAAACTATCACCATAGTAAAAAAATAAAAGTCTCTGTCTGTTGTTGTCTTTCTAAAAGGCCTCAAACACACTTTCCTTCATTGAAAAGTAACTGAACTGAGCCTGTGAGGGAAGCAGCTTCTTGCAATTGCGTCATTATCCATTGCAAGTCATGTAAAGGAAACATACATGTGCTGTCCAGTGGAGTTAAATTACAGCAGTCCAAAGCATTGGTTTGTCTTTAAATGAGCACTTCCTTGAGATAAACTTGTTGAAAATCCATTTTTGGGTTCAGATTTTTATATAAGGAGCAGCACATGTAATGCAGTGAAGCATGAACCAGCCAGCATGTCCATGTGGGCCCCATAAGGGTTCAATCTGAGCACCATATATAGGTCTCAAGTGGGTTTGTCCACAGTTTCCATGGTGACCCCACCTGTGATTTCCCATATGGGTTTCAAGTGGGGCCCAGCTGTGTGAGACCCACTTAGACTAAGGGTCCATTTATGCTCAAACAATGTTACTGTCACTGCTCACATACTTCCATGCCTCCTTTACGTTGGCATGGATGTTAACCAATACATCCACCAGGGGGCAGCACCGAGTCAAAAACAAACATGGCGACTGTGGAGGAGATATTAATAATGTTCCTCTTGCATAAAAGACAAAAACGATATGTTTAAAGTTTCTAACCAACTCGCAAAACCTTTCCTCAAAAAGCTCCTCCATTGTTATTTCTTCTTCGTGTCTCACTAGAGCTACGTATCGAGTAGTGACAGCAACACTGCCTCCCCGTGGTTTCCGGTGGTACTGCTCCGTTTGGTCCGTATCCGTAAGTTTTATGGAAACGTGCAGAAATACGGACGAAATGAACGCAGAGCACGGACAGAAGGCTCCGTCTGTATCCAGATCTGTATTTAACATTGAGCATAAATGGGCTTTTAGTGGGATCAGAATGGACTTTAAATGAGGCCAATTTAGCCAGCCCACATGGGATTCACATGGTGGTTTCAAGCGGGGCCCAACTGGGTGAGTTACACATGTGGAGCCCACGTTTCTGAGACAATATGGGGTCCATACAATTTGCCCTGTTTATGCCCACTTAGCCCGCTTATGGGGTTTCTACATTGAGCCTATGTGGGGCCCATGTTACTGAAACCATGTGGGACCTGCAAAATGTGCCCAGTTCAAGCCCCATGCCTGCTCAGTACCCACATAGTCCACATTTAACCCACATGGACATGCTGGCTGAGTGATGTGCAAACAGCAGCAAGCTTTGTCATTTCTTAAACTTTCCAAGCTTGCATCAATACAAACCTTTTTTTTCTCACTGCGTATAGATTTCCTGAAGAAGTAGGAGAGAGACACAAGTAAACCCACTGTAAGGTCATAAATCTATCAAATACATACATCAAATTAAATCCAAGATGTTAAGTTTTAGCTTTATTGGAGCTTTATGTGGCAAGTCTACCTTCATCTTCGTCAGGAGCAATGAGGCTGGCAGCAAATTTTAATATTACACTGATCACGTTAGTTGACTCCTCCACGGCGTAGTTCACTGCACCCACGGGGTCTGAGCCGATCTTGGTGAGGCCTCCTGGATGAGCACACACACACACACACACACACACACACACACACACACAACAGCTGATTTAGTCATTCAGTTAGCATAAAAAATTACAACAGTACATTTATTCTTGATCAAGCCAAACGAACGACATAACCGTAAGAGTCTCTGAACTCTCACTCGATGCAGAAGAAGCTTTTATGAGCTTCAGCTGCATTGGGGGGCGGGGGGGGGGGGGTGCAGAAACATTAACTTTGAAGCAAAAGGGTTAAACTGACAGGTGGAGCTGCAGGAGCTGAACTCAAAAGACTGAAATCTGGATTGAAAGAATTGATAGAGTAGAGTAATATTAAAGCAGGACTCATCCACCTTCCAGTTTAACCACAGCAAAATGCCTTCTCTTAAATATATCACTAGGCGCGTTTCCACTGCTGGAACTTCAGGGTAATTTTACGGGGCCAGCCCCGTTGGTGCATGTCTCCACTGCAGGAACCTCCCCCACAGGGCCATTTACAGGAACTTTTACGGGGGCCAAACGGAGTACCTACTCCAGGGTAGGTACTCCGTTTGGCCCTGAAAAGCTCCTGGGTGGGGCTTGAGGCTAACCCAGCGCTGATTGGCTAAACCTAGAGCAGCTCTGACGCCATCAGAAAGCAGAAGGGGAGCATTAGCCTCGCAGACACCGCTGTAAACAACAAGAAAACAGCAAGAAGATGTACGACAAATGGACCGACGATGAGGTGCAGGCATTGATTGCCGTCTACGGCACCGAAGAGATTCAGAGGAGTTTTGTAATCGCACAACGATTACGTGGCGATCGAAGCTCATGACATCGCAGAGGGGTCCTACTCTGCAGTGGAGACACGGCCACTGAGAGGGCCGACTGAGAGGGCGGTTCCTGTAGAAGTTCCTACCTCCCCCCCCCCGCCCCCCCCTCCTTTTACCAGGAAGTCCTGCAGTGGAAACGCGGCTATTGTGCAAAAGCATTTTAACATCCACACTGACCCTCATCAAGTTATCAGAGATGTGTTTCAATCTGCTTTCATGGAGTTAAAACCATGTTGTTTCAGTTATAAAAGGAAATTAGAAAAGGTTTCTTTAAGTGACAATTTCTCTGACAGTTTGATAAATGAGGGCCATTGTTCCCAGTGTTTCCCAGTGCAAACACTGCTGGAACATGTTTGTATTGGAAGCTGTTCTTACGGAAACAAAAATGCGTCTAAAGCTTAATATTAAATAAGTATTTTCATGTAGCTACAGTGTTTTTCTTTATCCTTTTCAACCATTTAAAGTCTGATCTAAAACACCCACAATGCTGAATTCAACCGTATCTACACAAAAAGCAAACAGGTACAAACTATACACACACAAAAACACATAATTATCAGAAATATACAACAATAAGATGCATTTAAAATACTCAGAAGAGCTTGATTTATCTCAAGATATTTGCAGTGAATTAAATCAAACTCACCTGAATTTCAAATATTCAAAAAAACATCTTTTCCCTGATTGAAATCTAAATATTTGAGTTTTTTTGTTAAATATTTGAACATTTACGGAGTTTTTTCAGACATAAAAGACAGTAAAAAATACAAGATAAACATGCTAACAACATCTTTTCTACACACAAAAATGCAAACTACACATAACATCACAGCATCTCACTATACTATCATATATACTTAACCCTCCTGTTGTGTTCGAGTCAAGGAAGGGGAGGAAGAGGGAAGGAAAGGAGGGAGGGAGGGAGGGAGGAAGGAAGGAGGGAAGGAAGAAAGGGAGATGGAAGAAAGGAAGAAGGAAGGAAGGAAAGGAGGAGGGAAAGAAGGGAAGGAAGGAAAGGAGGAAGGGAGGAAGGAAGGGAGGAAGGAAATGAGGGAGAGAGGAAGGAAGGAAGGAAAGGAGGAAGGAAAGAAGGGAAGGAAGGAAAGGAGGAAAGAAGGAGGGAAGGAAGGAAGGGAGGAAGGAAGGAGGAAGGAAGGAAGGGAAGGAGGGAAGAAGGAAGGAAGGGAAGGAGGGGAGGGAAGAAGGGAAGGAAGGAAAGGAGGGAAGAAGGGAAGAAGGAGGGAAGGGGAGGAAGGAAAGAAGGAAGGAAGGGAAGGCGGGAAGAAGGGAAGGAAGGAAAGGAGGAAAGAAGGAAGGTCAAAACAGATGGGTCAGTTTGACCCGGGAGCACAACAGGAGGGTTAAACACTTACAATCAATATCCAGCATGAGGTGCGAGGGTCAGACAGGAAGAAAACAACCTCCTACAGTTGGCTGTGCAGTACGTGCTAGCTAATAGCTAACGCGCTATAGCTAATATTAGCAGTCAGTGTTTTAACCCTTAAACAGACAACGTGCACCAGGAGATACAGACTCTTTAACCTTCCTGTTCTCCTTCCTTCCTTCCTCTGTCCTTCCTTCCTTCCTTCCTTCCTTCCTTCCTTCCTTCCTTCCTTCCTTCCTTCATCTGTCCGTCCTTCCTTCCTTCCTTCCTTCCTCAGATCTAAGTTCAGCTGTTAAGGTAACTGTTCCCTCCTTCTGTCCTTTCTTCCTTCCTTCATCTGTCCTTCCTTCCTCCCTCCTTTCCTTCCCTTCCCTTCTTCCCTCCTTTCCTTCCTACCTTCCTTCCTTCCTTCCTCCCTCCTTCCTTTCCTTCCTTCTTCCTCCCTTCCTTCCCTTCCTCCCTCCTTTCCTTCGTTCTTCACTCCTTTCCTTCCTACCTTCCTTCCTTCCTCCCCTCCTTCCTTTCCTTCCTTGCTTCCCTTCCTTCCTCCTTTCCTTCCTTCTTCCGTCCTTTCCTTCCTTCCTTCTTTCCTTCATTCCTTCCTTACTTGAGGTGCAAATTACATAACTAGTAAGGTCTGTTTAAGGGTTAAGTCATTAGTAGTAGTTTTTTTTTTTAAGTCTGCAGCTGTAGAAGAAGCTGCTGAGGAGTTAGTGTTGGTGTCTTGCCTCTCGGCCCTGATTCCTTTAAACCCTTCCTGACGATAGGAGGCGGCTGACCTGGTTGGATGAGAAAAGGGGGCAATAAGCAAAGATATCAAGCACAGAGGTGTGAAGCAAAAAGAAGAAAGGGTTAAAAGATGGGAGAGGTGAAGCTGGGATGAAGATGGTGGTGATGATGAAGATTTAACAGACTGCTGCTTGAGATTTGGTGGGAAAACATGGATTTGAATCAAAACTGAGGAAGATGTTCTCGTCAGAGTTAGAGCTGGTGAAGTTTATGAAAGTGATGTTACTGAAGTTCTTTTTAATATTATGAGGAGGAATCGAACCAGTGCTTGCAGCTTAGTGGCGTCACTGTTAACATTCGTGTCCTTCCTTCCTTCCTTCCTTCTGTCCTTCCTTCCTTCTGTCCTTCCCCTCCTCCCTCCCTCCTTCTTTCCTTCCCTCCTTCCTTTCCTTCCTCCCGTCCTTCTTTCCTCTGTCCTTCCTTCCTCTTTTCCTTTCTCCTTTTCTCCCTCCCTCCCTCCTTCTTTCCTTTCCTTCCTTCCTTCTCTGCTTCCTTCTCTCCATCCTTCCCTTCTTCCTTCCTCCCTCCCTCCCCTTTTCTTCCTTCCTGCTTTCTTTCCCTCCTTCCTCCCTCCTTCTTTCCTTCCCTCCTTCCTCCCTTCCTTCTTTCCTCCCTTTCTTCCTCCCTTCCTTCTTTCCTTTCCTCCCTTCCTCCCTCCTTTCCTTCCCTTCTTTCCTGTCCTTCCTCCTTTCCTTCCTTCTTTCCTCTGCCCTCCCTCCCTCCCTCCCTCCTCCCTTCCTTCTTTCCTCTGTCCTTCCTCCCTCCCTCCTTTCCCTTTCCTCCCTCCCCTTCCTCCCTTTCTTTCCTCCCTTCCTTCATTCCTTCCCTCCTTCCTCCCTTCCTTCTTTCCTCCCCCTTCCTTTCCTCCCTTTCTTCCTCCCTTCCTTCATTCCTTTCCTCCCTTCCTTCCTCCCTCCTCTCCTTCCTTCTTTCCTGTCCTTCCTCCTTTCCTTCCTTCTTTCCTCTTCCCTCCCTCCCTCCCTCCCTCCTCCCTTCCTTCTTTCCTCTGCCCTTCCTCCCTCCCTCCTTTCCCTTTCCTCCCTTTCCTTCCTCCCTTCCTCCCTTGACTCGAGGACAACAGGAGGGTTAAAGAGAAACATATGAATAAAGTAAAATTAGTCGATCTAATTAATACCAACATAGTTTCAATGTGTTGTACAGAAATATAAAGAATATATAAAATCATACAGAAGTAAAAAAAGATACAAAAAAAACATTTATGAGACAAAATATATAACATTTTCACGCCTACAGTATTTTTTTAGTACATTATGGTTCATAATGGTATTTAAACAGTCATGACTTTACTGCTCTTTATGGTAAAATAGCTAAATAATTAAACTACATTGACCAGCATGCACCAGTGATAACATGTTGTAACAGGAAAGGAACATTTTATGCTTTTTGGTACTGTTATGATGTTGGATATCTATACTAAACAGGGTCAAAGTTACATAATTATAGGTTAAAACATGTAGAAACAATAATAATAATAAATACCTTTTAAATGTGTTTTAATATATCAGCTTTAAAAACCCTGTAAACACCGAGTGAATCATTATAGCTCCATGAGTTTTAGAGAGCTCCACATGTAATTCACAGATAATCCACCAGGGGGCAGAAATCATGCAAGATGGACGTTGTCATTCACTGAGAGACAATTTGTAAAGTAAGGATAAAAAAAACTTCTTTAATCTCCTGGAAGGGAGGAAGAAGGAAGGAAAGGAGGGAGGAAGGAAGGATGGAGGAAAGAAGGAAGGTAAGAGGGAGGAAGGGAGAAAGGAAAAGAGGAAGGAATGAAAGAAGGTCAGAGGAAGGAAAGGAAGGAAGGAAAGAAGCAAGGAAGAAAGGGGGATGGAGGAAGGAAGGGAGAAAGATAGGAAGGAAGGAAAGGAGGGAGGAAGGAAAGAAAGGAAGGAAGAAAGGGGGATGGAGGAAGAACAGAAGGAAGGGAGGGAGGAAGAAGGAAGGAAAGGAGGGAGGAAGGAAAGAAAGGAAGGAACGGAGGAAAGAAGGACAGAGGAAAGAAGGAAGGAAGGAAGGTGCTCACAAACTGGCAGAAGAGGAAGAGCTCCCTCCACTTCCTGCTCTCTAAGAAGATGATGTCATCAGTGTAAAAACCTGAAGTGTAATTCACAGATAATCCACCAGGGGGCAGAACTCATGCAAGATGGACGTTGTCATTCAGTGAGACACAAGTTTTAAGGTATGGATAAAAAAAACTTCTTTAATCCTCCTGTTGTCCTCGAGTCAAGGAAGGAAGGAGAAGGGAGTGAGGGAAGGAGGGAGGGAGGGAGGAAGGAAGGAAAGGAAAGAGGGAGGAAGGGAGAAGGAAGGGAGGAAGAAGGAAAGGAGGGAGCGAGGGAGGAAGAAGGAAGGAAAGGAGGGAGGAAGGAAGGAAGGAAGGATGGAAGAAGGAAGGAAGGATGGAAGAAGGAAGGAAAGGAGGGAGGAAGGGAGGAAAGAAGGAACAGTCAAAACAGACGGGGGTCAATTTGACCCGGGAGGACGACAGGAAGGTTAATTAATCCCTGTTTTTTACTTCATTATTAGCTCACCTGGTTCTGGCTCATAAACGGCTGCCTGAGATCCAGTTATGAGTTTCAGATCCAGTTAGAGTCTCTTCATCCAGCTTTGTGTCTCATATCACCTCAAATCTACCTCTGAAGTGTCATTCATCTCAAGTACAGCACGAGTTTAACCAGCCGGCTATTATTATAATAGTAATTATAATTATTACTATGATTATACACTCAGTGGCCTCTTTATTAGGAACACCTGTGGAGTCTAATGTGATCTAATACAACACCTCTGCTATAAATGATACTCTTATGAAGCTTATACATTTATTATTATTAATGTTAATTATTGAGGTACAGTAGAAGTGCTTCATGGTGTAAAGAAGTGTATTATATTGAATGGTGTTCCTAATATTTTGTCCACTCTCCATTATCATACAAAATATTATAATATAACCCTTTCAGTACAGCACAATATAACTCAGTAAGGAAGGAAGAAGGAAGGAAAGGGAATGTAAGGGAGGAAAGGAAAGAAGGAAGGAAGGAAGGAAGGAAGGAAGCACAATATAACTCAGTAATGTATAATTATGGTACAGATTTAAAGTTATTTATAGATTTTATAGTTTTCTACAATAAAGTGTGATTTACTTTATATTTCTCTGTGTTTTTCCACACTGCATTTATAGATCATTATATTATATTTTTAAGATTTATTTCCACAGTGGTTTGATATACGCTGAACTGCAGGGTATAAATCTGAACTCCATCAGGAGCGAGAAGAGCAGCTGACTACTGAGAAGATGTTTCTCATGTCATGTTTATATAGACAGCGATGGCATGAATGACATCATCATTATTTCAAGTGGTCGCTGACGGATCCTAGCAGAACATTTAAGGACTATTTTATCTTCACTGCTGTCATTCAAGCAGAAACACCTGCTTCCTGTCAGCAGGCTTTTAAACTCTGTAAAAGCTGAACCATCAAATAATTACCAGGAAAGTCTCGTTCTTTGAGTGTTTATTGGACCTCCTGACAAGTAATTATTCAAGATTAATTAACCCTCCTGTTGTCCTCGAGTCAAGGAAGGAAGGGAGGAAGAAGAAAGGAAAAGAGGGAGGGAGGCAGGAAGGAGGGAAGGAAGGAAGGAAGGGAGGAAAGGAAAGAAGGACAGAGGAGTTGAGGGAAGGAGGGAGAAAGGAAAAGAGGAAGGGAGGAGGGAAGGAAAGGAGGACAGAGGAAAGCAGGACAGAGGAAAGAACAAAAGAACGAAGGGAGGATGGTAGAGGGGAGGAAAGGAAGGAAAGAAGGAGGGAGGGAAGGTAGGAAGGAGGGAGGAAAGAAGGACAGAAGGAAGGAAAGTAAGGAAGGAAGAAAGAAGGGGGATGGAGGAAGGAAAGAAGGAGGGGAGGAAAGAGAGAGGAAGGACAGACAGAGTAGTCATAACAGACAGGGTCTGTTATGACTTCCTGTCGTCCTCCCGGGTCAAATTGACCCTGTCTGTTTTGACTGTTCCTTCCTTCCTTCCTTCCTTCCT
Organism: Scomber colias; assembly: GCA_021039105.1. Lineage (NCBI taxonomy): Eukaryota > Metazoa > Chordata > Actinopteri > Scombriformes > Scombridae > Scomber > Scomber colias. Next base: position 25,013 of record JAJDFG010001776.1, read on the forward strand.
TTGTCCCTCCTTTCCTTCCTCGCTCCTTTCCTTCCTTCTTTCCCTCCTTCCTTCCTCCCTTCTTCCTTCCTCCCTCCTTTCCTTCCTTCCCCCCGTCCTTCTTCCTTCCTCCCTTCCTTCCTTCCATCCTCCCTCCCTCCCTCCCTTCCTCCCCAGAAGAGCAACAGCACACATCACTCCCCCCCCCTCTGTTTACCTGACAGCGTCTTGTAGTCCAGCAGATCAAACATGATGACGAAGACACAGGACCATGTGATGACGAGGGCGAGGACCTTAACCCTCCCCTTCCTTCTTTCCTTTCCTTTCCTTTCCTCCCTCCTTTCCTCCCTCCCTCCCTCCCTCCCCTACCACCCCTCCTCCATTTACCTGACAGCGTCTTGTAGTCCAGCAGATCAAACATGATGACAAAGACACAGGACCTTCCTTCCTCCCCTTCCTTCTCCCTTCCTTCCTTCCTTCCTTCCCTCCTTCCTCCCTCCCTCCCTCCCTACTCCCAGAAGAGCAACATCACACACCCCTCCTCCTCCGTTTACCTGACAGCGTCTTGTAGTCCAGCAGATCAAACATGATGACGAAGACACAGGACCAGGTGATGACGAGGGCGAGGACCAGGATCCAGGCCAGCGGGGAGCTGAACGTAGACTGAAGATCATCTGAGAACGTTTTCTTTGGTTTCTGAGCGAGAGGCAGCGCGGCGTCTCCGAGCTTACCGTCGATCACCATGGTGGTGGTCGACGACCGAGCTGAGGAAACAGGAAACAGGAAACAGGAAACAGGTTACACATTCATCCTCCTGTCGTCTCTTCTTTCCTTCCTTCCTTCCTTCTCTCCTTAATTCCTTCCTCCTTTCGTCCTCAACTCTTCCATCCATCCTACCTACTTTCCTTCCTTCCTTCCTTCCTTCTCTACTTAATTCCTTCCTCTTTTTGTCCTTACTCCATTTCCTTCCTACCTTCCTCCTTTCCAACCCACCCTCCCTCCTTACTCCTTTAAATTCCTTCCTCCCTTCCATCCTCCTTTTCTTTCCTCCTTTCCTTCCACCCTTCCTTCTCCTCCTTAATCCTTCCTCCTTCTCGTCCTTACCTCTTCCTTCCATCTTTCCTTCTTTCCTTCCTTCCTTCCTTCCTTCCTTCCTTCCTTCCTTCCTTCCTTCCTTCCTATCCTTCCCTCTCCCTTCCTTCTCTCTCCTTAATTCCTTCCTCTTTTTGTCCTTACTCCTTTTCTTTCCTTCCTTCCTTCCTTCCTTCCTCCTGTCCTTCCTTCCTCCTTTCCAACCTCCCTCCCTCCATACTCCTTTATTTCCTTCCTTCTCACCTTAATTCCTTCCTCTTTTTGTCTCTTACTCCTTTTCTTTCCTTCCTTCCTTCCTTCCTTCCTTTCTTCCTTCCTTTCTTCCTTCCTTCCCTCCTCCCTTCCTTCCTTCTCTCCTTAATTCCTTCCTCTTTTTGTCCCTTACTCCTTTTCTTTCCTTCCTTCCTTCCTTCCTTCCTCCTTTCCAACCTCCCTCCCTCCTTACTCCTTTTATTTCCTTCCTCCCTTCCTTCCTCCTTTTCTTTCCTCTTTCCTTCCACCCTTCCTTCTCTCCTTAATTCCTTCCTCCTTTCGTCCTTACCTCTTCCTTCCATCCTTCCTTCTTTCCTTCCTTCCTCCCTTCCTTCCTTCCTTCCTTCCTTTCTTCCTTCCTTCCCTCCTCCCTTCCTTCCTCTCTCCTTAATTCCTTCCTCTTTTTGTCCTTACTCCTTTTCTTTCCTTCCTTCCTTCCTTCCTTCCTCCTTTCCAACCTCCCTCCCTCTCCTTACTCCTTTTATTTCCTTCCTCCCTTCCTTCCTCCTTTTCTTTCCTCCTTTCCTTCCACCCTTCCTTCTCTCCTTAATTCCTTCCTCCTTTCGTCCTTACCTCTTCCTTCCATCCTTCCTTCTTTCCTTCCTTCTTTCCTTCCTTCCTCCCTTCCTTCTGTCCTTACTTCCTCCCTCCCTCCTTACTCCTTTCCTTCCTTCTCTCCTTAATTCCTTCCTCTTTTTGTCCTTACTCCTTTTCTTTCCTTCCTTCCTTCCTTCCTTCCTCCTGTCCTTCCTTCCTCCTTTCCAACCTCCCTCCCTCCTTACTCCTTTTATTTCCTTCCTTCTCTCCTTAATTCCTTCCTCTTTTTGTCCTTACTCCTTTTCTTTCCTTCCTTACTTCCTTCCTCCCTCCTTACTCCTTTCCTTCCTTCTCTCCTTAATTCCTTCCTCTTTTTGTCCTTACTCCTTTTATTTC
>JAJDFG010001777.1:0-27266 GCA_021039105.1 Scomber colias
TCATGTTCATTTCAAACACTGATATCACTGACAGTCGTAGTCCAGCCAGAATATTCACATTTGAAAAGCTCAGTTGCAGCCCTCAAGTAATGTTTATGTTGTCATTCTGTGTTTTTGGCCTGATGCTCCACCCACCACCTAGCTACCAATCACCAGTCAGTACTGATGCTCCACCCACCACCTAGCTACCAATCACCAAGTCAGTACTGATGCTCCACCCACCACCTAGCTACCAATCACCAAGTCAGTACTGATGCGCCACCCACCACCTAGCTACCAATCACCAAGTCAGTACTGATGCACCACCCACCACCTAGCTACCAATCACCAAGTCAGTAGTGTTTCAGCATCCAGGTTGCCAGGTGCCACTCAGCTGCAGTCTGATGTTACAAAACCAAAAAAACCTCATTATGACTCAAATACGTCGTGACAATTTGAGAAACAAAACAAGGGGATGTATAGGAGATGCCTTTGAAACATGAAGACGGTTACAGCGTCATACAGCACTCAGCTGCACCCGTGATACAGAGGAGGATATGCAGGATCACGTCCAACAACTGGCAACCCGCGTGAAGTAGACTCTGGCAGGGAGGGGGCGAGGAGTAACAGCTCTCTCCAGTGTTTTGAACGTGGGCCACAGTACCATTTCTAAACGCTTGGTGTCAAAGTTACATACTTCAACTTTAACTCCTCATTCAAAGTCTAAACTGGGGGACAACTGGTTCTTTCTGGTACTTTAGTTAGAGACACTGGTTCCCATCAGGGGCTTTAAAGCTTTACTGGCTTATATTCTAGATACTATTAGTGATTGTTGAATGTGTCTATGAATGTGTCTGATGTTGTCTTACAAAAGAGATGAATAAATAAAGCTAATTAATATCTGTGCCAGTAAAAAAGAAACAGAAATCAGTGTAAATGTTTGCTTCTGTGTAGCTCAGATAAGCCGACTTATGGTGAATTTAAGAACATCAAAGTCGTCTGTACCTTTTTCCATCACCCAGTAATGTTGATTCCTGTTATTTAATGAGCATTATAGCTCCTTCATGAGGCTGCTAGTTTGACTGTAGACATCCAGTCTAACTAAATGTAATGTGTTCATCTTAAAGTCCATGTAAAGTAAGAATAAATATGTGTTCTGAGTTTGACATACCACAGAAAAGTGTGTTGTTAACCACCCTGCTAAATTTGAATGATTAAAAAAATCGCCAATATATGAAATTAGGCTTCAAAGTTGTGTAAAAATCAGCCTCTTTCTCTGCTACCAAACGCTGAAGCCCCGCCCCCTACCAAGTGTCACCTGTCAATCAAAGTCACCACCTCAACCAGAAACATGGACGCTACGTCTGAGAGCTTTCTGCTGCTAACTCAGCTGCTAGCTCGGCGGCTAACTCAGCTAACTGGCTAACTGTAGACTGTAGTAGTAGTAGTGTGTGCTGAATGTATTTATACCTCTACAGCAGCAGGGGCGGGTTTATGCTAATCACTAAATCCTGAACACAGAAATCTTGAAACACAGTTTGTGAAGCCTAGCTCCACAATTCAAATCTAAATGGTTTGAAATGCTTTTTACACCTTTTTTATAAATACATTTATGACCTATTAATGTGTTTAGAAGAAAATGTCTGAATTCACTTTACACGGTCTTTAAATCTGATACTTGCAGCCACATTAAACTGCGATGGATGTAGAAGAGAGCATGTGATGGCAGATGAGAACTGGCTGAAGTCACTTTGGAGAGAACCACCTGTTAACTTCCTGTTTTGCTAGCTAAGCTTCAGCCCGCGGCTTTAGCTCAGCCTTCCATCACAATAAGCCAATTAGCCTCCAGCTACGTGCTACACTTCCATTTTTAGCCATGAAAACTTGAGGCTAACCCTGCTGCCAAAAATCCTTTATCCTACTTTAGATTGAACCACAGTGAAGTGATAGCCATGAACAACAAGATCCTCGGGCTTTGGATTAATATAGGATGTCCCAGAATGCTTTGAGCTCGGGGCTAAATGTCACAGATACAAAGATAAATCAATTTTGAATTTTTAAAGTCAACGCTATAACTTGAGTCTACATATCTGTGTGTTAGCTTCATGTAATTGGTGAGTGTGAAAACCCTTTTGAAATGCTATAAATGAGAACGAGACACTAGCAGAAGACTCGACCGTAGCCTCAGAGCACGCAGATGGCTTCTGTGTGTGTGTGTGTGTGTGTGTGTGTGTGTGTGTGTGTGTGTGTGTGTGTGTGTGTGTGTGTGTGAAGTCATGAAATACACTTTGCACTTGTATTTTTTGATGTGTCATCCCTCTGTTTCTGTCTCTGCTGGTTTTCTTCACATCTGGGATTAAAACAACACACATACAGTGATGAATACACCCCCCCCCCCCCCCCCCCACCGCCCCCCCCCCCCCCCCCCCCCCAAAAAAAAAGAAAATCCACTGGCTTTGTGGCAACATCGCAGTAAAAATCCAAAACAAACAAACAAAAAACAGCAAGTTGTGGAGCGCTGAAGAAGCAAGTCAATAATTACAGATTTTCCAAAAGTGTCAAGAAGAGAAATCGACACCTGTTTGCTGAGATTCTGCATGAAGAAACAAAAAAGTCTGAGGTACTGCCTTTCAGTCAATCTTCACCTCTGACCTTTAGTGTGTATGCTAGTTGGACGAGCATTTTGCCAACACTGAGGAAAAGCTGTCAAACTCATCGATCGCAGGAAGAAAGTAGATCGATAAAGCCGTGTGTGTACAGTAAGAATGAAATCTGCACTAAAACTGTCTGATTCAGAGTTTGAGGAGAAGAAAGAAGAAGAAATAGATTCATCGCAGTGATCAATTAATTACCACCGAAGAAGAAGAAGCTCTGCTCAGACTCAGACTCAGACTGAGACCGAGCTGCTGGTCAACAGCCGGTTATAAAGAGCTTCTGACATCTCTGCCGGCTGCTCGCTGATTACAACTTCATCATCAGCTGTGTGTGAGAGGAAGCACGTGCACACACTCACAGACACAGAAACAGAAACAGTGATGGCAGCACTCAGGAAATCCACAAAAAATGCTCTATTTCAAACCCTGCATTCATAATATATATATCTATTATCGAATGTACACTCAAAATGAAGAGGACATTCAACTTTTGACATTTTACATTTTTAGATGTTTGGCAGGTATTATATTATGTGTCATTTTCTGGACAAGTTAGTATGACTTGTATTTTGTAATTGTAATTTATGAGGCTTTTTCTAGTGCTGTGTCTCAAATCTCACACTTCTGTACTTACACATAACATTTTGAGGGCATGAGAATGAAACAATGCAGTGCACTAAGGGCCTGATGTCTTAAAGATAAATGGACTGTACTTATATAGCGCCTTTCTGGTCTTTACAACCACTCAAAGCGCTTTACATGACATGACATCATTTACCCTTTCACACACATTCATACACTGATGGCAGGGGCTACCACGCAGGGTCATCAGAGGAGTCTAGGTCACCCACCGTTGGCACAGCAATGGGAGCAATTAGGGGTTAAGTGTCTTGCCCAAGGACACATCGACATGTGGACTGGAGGAGCCGGGAATCGAACCACCAATCTTCCAATTGAGAGACGACTGAGCCACAGCCGCCCCTTGTTTTTACACACACACACTAAAGGTCTGCATGTGTAAAAACATGTGCAAACTTGACATCACCTGCAAAAAATGTGCATCTATCTACTGATGCTAACTGCGTCTATAAATAATACCTTTGAAGGGCAGGTATTAACCAGCTGTTACTATGGTACTATGTTTGGTTTTACTAACAGCATTAACTTTGTCACTAAAAATCTCCCATATATGGGTTTTTCTGGTAATATTAGTTTTTTTTAATAATTCAATACATTAGTTAACCTCTTCCACTAGAACCTGATCACATTTCATTTTGCTCTTGCAGCTTCCTGCTCGTCCAAACTCTCCATTAAGACACAAAACCCCCATTTAAATACTGCTGTCTGCACCTGTTTTCATTTACGCAGTTATTCTTAGTAGATCACCTGCAAAACGAACGCAAACGAAACGCGCAATCTATTTCACTGTGCACGCAATTTAGTACCCTTCATTTGGTATCTTAGTAAATCAGGCCCTATGAGTACTATGGAGACTTTTCGCCCTCAATTGTCGCCATCTTGGCTCCGTAGCAGAAGGGGAGGAAACACTTTTCAATCTAGAAATGGCAGCCAAGGATGTTGTAACTACAGTGAATATCGCCACATATGCACAAATATAAATTAAACATATGTTGTTTTGCTTTAAGCTCCACTATACTGCTGTCACATATAAGCCATCAGTAGGTTTATTGGCTTAATTTAGCCAATAAACCTGTAATGATTTGGTACCACAAATGCTAATGTGTCATTTCCTGTAAGTGCACAAGAGCCGCGTCTGATAACCTGTGGAAATGTGCACACTAAACAACTAAATACATAATGCATTAATGGAAGTATGTGATTTTAGACACAGAATAGGTTTAGTTCAAGAAGCAGCTACAAGAGCCTGGAAGTACCTGACACTGTAATTTATTTGACAGCTGCAAAAAAAAACCCACCAACTTCTCCGTCAATCATCTTTTTAAATGAGTCATCATGGCAGAAAAACTTCCCAACAAACAGGAAATGTTTCTTTTCATCTTGCTTTTAAAAAACTAGGCCTCAACAGTCACTTTATACACATTTTACTAAAGGTGAGATGACACTCAGCCTCACACACACACACACACACACACACACACACGCTTAGAGAATCTGCTTCAATGCACAAAAAAGAGCTGTTACTTGAGTGTGTGTATGTATACTCACACACACACACACACACACTCACACACACACCCTCACACACACACACACACACACACACACACACACACACACACACACACACACACACACACACACACACACACACACACCCTCTCGCCTTTATTGTCGGTCACATGAATAATCCATTAGAGGGCTGGTAAAAGCCTCCCAGTCTGCAGGCTTTAGCCTTGAAGTCTGTCCCTCGTAGCACACAAGCTGTCCCAAAAACCCAGAGCAGCATGTGAAGCCTCGGCAGACGCCTTTTTTTTTTTTTTTTTTTTTTTTTTGTAACGGGGGCCCTCCTTGTCAAAAAACAGACACGAGTCCCGTTTACTTGTTTATTCGGGCTTCTGAAACAACGGCAGGAAGAACAAGGATGAATACCACCAAAGATGAAACCCCGGCGAGCTAACTGAAGCCAGTTCCTCGTTTTTTGGTGGATTCGGATCAAGTCGTTGCGGTCTGCCGTCACTCTCTCTCTCTGCTGGCACCGCACGTCGGCTTTTTGGCGGTGAAATGAAATCAGAAGCGGTTAACTTACTTAAGCGGAAATAAACTGCTCAGGGTTTTATATCAGCAGTAGCAGTGCAGCAGGGATTTACCGATGAATAAGGAATGTTTAATATTACTTTGATTGCATTTTTAAAAATTTAAACCAAGCATGGTGTTTTCATAGTGTGCGTAACCATGACTACACAAAAATCACTGCACTACTTGTATTTTTTATTGACCCATACTAGAAGGCGTTCCCTTCAAGTTTGGACTAAACAGCTCCTGTAGCAAGGTGCATGCTGGGATGAGGATGAGTAAAATCACTACTTTCCAGCAGCGAGCCGGAGAGTGAATCAATATCTAATGTCTTTTTTTTTTTTTTTTTTTGGCCAGAGGAAGTTCTTCAGGATCTTCTGTCTGTCTTTATATTCTCACTCACACCTCAGACACAACATAACTAATCAGTGGAGAGGACAATCTCACTTGTAATGATGCTTTTTGGTTCAATTGGATTTTTTCTCAGTGTGAAAAGAAACTGAACAAAGAGGGAAATAAAACAAGTTTACGGACTGATTCAGATCAAACTACAGGTTTCATTCTGACTCAAACACACAGTCATCTAATCAGGCTTGCAAATTTATAAAACTACTATTCTCATTGGGTTAAAATTCCCTTTAGAGCATGGAGTTTATATTTTTTTAAACTTTAAATCTCTCTAATTTTGGTTTTATAATCCTACTTATCATATCATTTCAGCAGAGGTAATCAATAAGTCCATTTTAGCTGTTTTTTCTCTCTCTGCACCTCATTTTTTTGTTCTTTATGTCTATTTGAGTCATCAGAAAATTGGATACAGGCTTGATGAGAGCGCTGAGACTTAATTAAACAGTAAATTTGCTGTAAACTAAAAGTACAGGAGTAGTTTAAAAGAGGCTAAAAAGCTCCAGAGCTGCAGGTCATTCTCTCAGAAATCACCTGATAATTGAATATTTGCTGGTTGCAGCCAGGCGGGGAGTTCCTGTCCTCTGAAAAGAAGCCAATGCGAAAGTAACTTAGAGCTGCATTCTATCAAAAGGCCACCCGGGGGCGACCGTCTCTATACAAGTCAATGGAGAATTCACCAACTTCTCACTTGATTTCTAACCTCAGTAAACGTTTTCAAAATGTGTTTATGGTCTCAATCGCTAGTTTAAAGCCTTCTTCAATGCAGTATGATGTTCATTTGGGACATTTTGGCCTCCCTGATTTTATATGTGACGATAAAGCAGGGTATGCATTAGGGCGTGGCTACGTCCTGATTGACAGGGTGATTGACCAATGTCCTCGAGATCCAGCCCTCGCAACCAATCGCAGCCTCCCCGCTCCGCCGTTGGTCCCGCCCATACGTCCGTTCATGACTCCGCCTCATGCCCATATAAGTAGAATCCGTGTTCATTTTTTCCCAGAATGCACCTGAAATTTTCAAGATGGCGCTGCCTAGATTCGATACTATTGGCTTCCGAGCAGCAGTCCACAAACCAATGGGTGACGTCACGGATGTTACGTCCATTTCCTATATACAGTCTATGGTTGCAGCTTCTCAAATATGAGATTATGAGGCTTTTTGTTTCCATAAGTGATCTTAGTGAAGAAATCTTCTTTTGGATTTTGGACTCTCGATAAGATTTAAAAATTGGGTTAGGGTTAATTATGATGATATTTTTTAGGCAATCTAGGATTACTAGCTCTACTAGGGCTGCTCGATTATGAAAAAAATCATAATCACAATTATTTGGATCAAAATTCGGCTTAATTAATTTTCTCTCCCAGCAGCAGCCTTTAATCTGCCGCTTAACGCAACACACAGCAGAAAATGTGCAGAGATATTAGAGCTGAGCTGGTTACCATGACGATAGTTCACACATCACTTCCTGGTTTTTTAATAATTAGTCAGTAAACTCAGCAACGACTGACGCAGGCTGGAAACTCTGCACTTTCATTTACAGTTAAAACATTTCACCGTGTGTTTTAGCTTCTGTCAAACTAACGGAGCTGCTGCGGCTTCCTGTCTAAGCTTTTCAAAATAAAACCTTTGTTATTGAGCGCTATCTCATTATTATTAAAAATTGTTTCCCCTCGATTTTATTAGTTTTGAGATCGTTTGGCCCCTAAATCATAATCACGATCAAATTTCGATTAATTGAGCAGCCTTAAGCTCTACACAAATTACAGTGATTCTATTCATTGTTAATAAAGAGATATTAGTTATTGGTGCTTTAAGGTAGTATCCACAGTACAGTCAAATATCTGAATATGCATTTATAAGTACAGTCTGTTGTATTTGCTTCCTGTAAACTCTGTGTGATCTGCTGCTTGCTGCAACACTGAAACTCTCATTACATCCATTGCACCAAAAATCAAACACAGATTCCTGCATATTTACTAAACTTGGCAAATAAAGCGACTCCGACTGTGATGAATAGTGATTTGCAGAGAGGGGAGTTTCTCTGACGGAGAGAGAGAGAGAAAGAAGCTGCAGAGGTGGGACTCTGGGAAACAAGCCGTACCGATGCCCTTAAGCAACCACGGAGAAACAGCAGATCTGCAGTTTTTTTTTCCTGGTTTTTCTAAAGCTAATATATCTCTTTCAGACAGGTGAGGAGGCGTTTAACAGCCATGGGGAAGTCATAAAAAGAAGAGGTACAGTTAGAGAGTGTTTACGTAATAAGACCTGTGGTGACTGCAGGTTTACACTACGACTGTGAAACTCCCCGACTGTGCTGCATTAGCTCTAATTAATGTAAATACATAACACCTGATGTCCATTTAAAAAAGTCCTTACACTGTAGGATTATTCTTTCACTTCTTCTTCTTTTGACTTGAAGCTTCACTAAGCAGGACTTTAAAGGTGAAGTAAAGTACGTGTCTGACAAACAGTGACAGAGCAGATACACTTTGGTCCTAATCAAACTCTTCATTTCCCTCATTGAGCATTTTAAGGATGCTTAATCTGTTTCTCTTTAATATTAAACCTTTATTTAACCCACTGTGTCTGGAATCACTCCATATTTACTATACAGAGCACTACATTTACTGAATGCTGAGTGTGTAAATATATCCACTATATACAGTATTTCCCTAAAATCTTCCACAATGAAACAAAAGAAAGTAGTATCCATAGTTTCTGCTAAATGCTCTGGATTTTACAGATGTGGAAACTACTGTAACAGCTGATGGCAATGGCACAAAATGACTAAAAGTGAATAGTTAGTGTCAGAAATCCATTTATGGCACTTTTCCACTACACAGTTCCAGCACGACTCGACTCGACTCGACTCGTTTTTTTTGTGTTTCCACTAGGGATAGTACCTGGTGCCTGGTACTTTTTTAGTACCTGCTCTGCTGAGGTTCCAAGCGAGCCGAGCCGATACTAAATGTGAGGCCAACAGACTGCCGGCCGCTGATTGGTCAGAAGAGTTGTCGCTGGAAGAGTCATGAGCCGTCCCACACAAGAATCAAACCCGCCATTTTTAAATACCGGCAACAGCGTTACATCCATACGGCTCAATGTTCTTACTTTGTGTGTGACAGAAAGCCTCATACAGCAGCAAGTACACCATCACCTCCATGTCCTCCATTGTTTATGTGTTTGTGTCGCGTATAAAACGAAGTCACAGCAGTTTCGCGGAGCCGTTGCTATGACGACCCCGCCCAAGTTGAGTAGGTACCTTTTTGTAATGGAAAAGGTCGTTCCTGGAACCGAGCCGTGTCGAAAGTGACGCCAAAACTATATGGATCGCCCCCTGGTGGCTGGATGAAGAACAGGTCTAAATCCTGCCCTTTCTGTCATTTTACTTTCTGATCATGCTGATATTTGTCTGACTGCTAACTATTTGACAATATAAAAAGTCGCTCACAAACCTGCGTAGATTCTGGCTCCGAATGACTTCACAGGCGCAATATGGCTGCTCCGGGAAAGGAGATATTTTGGCTTCACTTTTGGATAGCAACAGGAAATGGAGACACGCCATCCGTATTTCTATACAGCCAATGTCTATAACAGGTTAACAAAACTAACACAATACAGTATATTTAACTTGGTTTTACTGACTAGTGAAGGTCTGACCTGCAGCTGCTATATTGGCTTGTTTTTTGTATTGGGCCTGTTAACATGTTGTGTTGTATAAAAACTGTACTAGTGGAAAAAATAGTTATGAAGTTTATATTTGTTGTAACCGCTCTTGCAATACTTTTTAAAATGTTAGTTTTAAGCCTCTAATTACACGCTGCAATACTTCTTATTTTATTGATTTTCAGCCTCTGTTGTACTTCACTTATTTAGATTTTTCTGTTATGAAGCGGCTGGAGTGGTTAACTCTGTCTCATGAGTGTCTGAGTCAGCTCATAGTTAGAAATGATGGATGGAAATATATATAAAGAATGGGTTTTGTGTGTGGACCATGACCTAATGTCTCAAGGAAAATCTGAATCCTGAGGCGAGACAAGTTGGAAACCATTATTTTTCAACAATAATGTGGATCTAACTCTGAATTAACAGCTTGTGCCCCCGAGCTAAACGCCATAAAGACCTGACCTCAACACTTATGGGATGAACTGGACAGCAAGAGAAGTTTTAAACAAGCTTTTTTAAATTCTAATATCCTTATTTTGAAGTGAGAGTGAAGTGAACTCATCTGAAATGTATTATACGCATATATTGCATTGAAAAACTTAACTACAGTAGGCAGTGGCGTGCACAGACTTTTTGAAGGGCAGGGGCGAAAAGAAAAAAAAGGGCACATACACGGGCACGTTCTCGCCACTGAAGAGGGCACTTTAGCACGCGTTCTGGCTCCCAAGAGGGCACCTTAGCACGCGTTTGGCTTCCAAGAGGGCACCTTAGCACGTGTTCTGGCTCTCAAGAGGGCACCTTAGCACACGTTCTGGCTCCCAAGAGGGCACCTTAGCACACGTTCTGGCTTCCAAGAGGGAACCTTAGCACGCGTTCTGGCTCCCAAGAGGGCACCTTAGCACGCGTTCTGGCTTCCAAGAGGGCACCTTAGCATGCGTTCTGGCTCCCAAGAGGGCACCTTAGCACGCGTTCTGGCTCCCAAGAGGGCACCTTAGCACGCGTTCTGGCTTCCAAGAGGGCACCTTAGCACGCGTTCTGGCTCCCAAGAGGGCACCTTAACACGCGTTCTGGCTTCCAAAAGGGCACCTTAGCACGCGTTCTGGCTCTCAAGAGGGCACCTTAGCACGCGTTCTGGCTCTCAAGAGGGCACCTTAGCACGCGTTCTGGCTTCCAAGAGGCGACTGCCCCCCCTTGTGCACACCACTGACAGTAGGTTTGCTCAAAATCCAAGATAAGGTTTTAGTTTACGTAAGTCTATATTTAGCATTTACTTTTGAAATAGCTCAACCCTTTCCTTTTCACTTAAAGTATAGGCGTTACTAAAATAAAGATGTCTTTTCTCTCATATCAGCTAAAACTGCAGCCAACAGGTTTAAAGTGAAGTTTCCTCTGAAGTACGTCAGTGTTTTCGTTGATGTTTCTCAGCAGTTTTTTGAGCTCAGAAACTGCTGACTCGTCGTTTTTACATTACAGATGCATTCCTGGTCAACAGTTAGACCATGAAATATGCAACTGGTTTGTCTTTTACTGGATTTATTAATGAATTAATTAATAGAAGAGCAAACTTTTTTTTTTCAATACTCAGCTTTTTTGAGCAATAGAGAAAAATGACCAAAGCTTCTGTACATTTATAAATTATGCACATATGGATGAGACTGCTTTAGTTTCTTTTTTTTCTTTGCTTCTCTCTTCAGTCGTACAGCAGATTATGTATTTAAAGCAATTTGTATTTGTAGGTTTGTTAGATGTTGTGTTTACAGTACATGCAGACTTGCTTCTGTCGGTTTTTAATTACACTCATAGATTTAATTGAAAGTGTTGCATGGATAAATGGTTGTTCATGTCACTTACTTACTGCTGATTGATTCACAGCCAGCTCTAAACAGATACGTTACGATGCAAAAAAAAAAGAAAAAAGGATAATAATTCATGTTTGGTGATATTTATAGATGCTTAACGTCTTGAAGTTATTGCCCATTTTGGAGTTTTTGATGACAAGCTGTTATATCCAGACGGATGCATGTCAGCATAAAATACAGAGACCATTAACGTTAAGAAGTGATGTAGCTCTGCAGATTAATTTGATTCAGTAAATTTGACGACTACATAATTTTAACTGTAAACTCACAAAAGATCGTCGTAGAAACAAGGTGGAGGTTTCTGGCACAACTTCATCTACTTACAAGGTGCATGGAGAACAAAGCTCCAGAAACACTTAGTAGAATACGAGTAGGAGAAGTTTATGATTGGAGGCTGCAAGCTGAAACGCATTGGTCTAAATAAAGTTAAATAAAGTGTTACTGAAGCTTTTGTTTAGAATCATATTCTACTATCACAACTCTCAGTATGAATCTGCCTCTCTAGCTTTACATCTTTAGTTGTTTGCTTGCATGTTATGTGAAACACTGTATTGCCGTTATCTTGGCCAGAGCTCCCTTGAAAAAGAGACCTCGTCATATAAATGGCACTTTTCCACTACTACACAGTTCCAGCACGACTCGGCTGACTCGACTCGACTCGGTTCCAGGAACGACCTTTACCATTACAAAAAGGTACCTACTCAACGTGGGCGGGGTCGTCATAGCAACGACTCCGCGAAACTCCTGTGACTTTGTTTTATACTCGACACAAACACATAACCAATGGAGGACATGGAGGTGATGGTTGTACTTGCTGCTGTATGAGGCTTTCTGTCACATTGAGCCGTATGGCTGTAACGCTGTTGCTGGTATTTAAAAATGTCGGGTTTGATTCTTGTGTGGGACGGCTCATGACTCTTCCAGCGACAACCCTTCTGACCAATCAGTGGTCGGCAGTCTGATGACGTCACATATTTAGTATCGGCTCGGCTCGCTTGGAACCTCAGCAGAGCAGGTACTAAAAACGTACCAGTCGAGCCGAGCCGAGTCGAGTCGTGCTGGAACCTTTAGGGGGCCGTCATAATGTCTATCTCCATATACAGTCAATGGTTGTAGAGCAAAAGCCACCGCGTGCAAGGTGAGGGTCACATGACCAACAAAGCGGGCATCAATAAGTGTGTTGTGCTTTAAAGTCTTGCTAACTGGGAAGCAGAAAAATGTACTTAAAGGTGTAATAAAGGTTGAATCAAACGGTTGTGACAACTCAGAATAAACATGAAACCCAGCAGCAGGTCTGAAATATATATTTGTATATTGTAGAATTAATTTTCTTGGGTTGGCACTAAGAAGTCTAAAGTACTAATACACAGTTTGCAAAGATAAAGCCAGAGAGGGAAAATATGTGAAGCAAAATGAATATAAAGAGATAGAATTAGAGTCAGAGAGGAGCACGGAGAGAAAGGGGGGGGGGGGATTGTAAGGAGAAGGAGCTGTAGAGTTAAAGGAAAGTGCTGAGGGAGGCAGATTGGGAGACAGGCATTATTGCATGAGTGACAGGGCGAGTTAAGGCTGACACACATTCTGGTCTTGTCAGGGTCCCGCAGGCCACGTCTGAGCTCCCACGAGAAGTTGTTTATCTTCATCGTGACGGCGCTCCAACAGCTGTCACACATCCAGGGAACAAAAGAGCTAACAGAGGAGATGAGAACGAGCCCATGCCCCACAACGCTATGTGTTTACATGAGGGAACAAACCGGGTCAGATTCCTGCTGCACATAGCGAAAAATAACCACACAAAAAAAAAAAACCAAAAGCATCTTCACAATTAATTTTAGAGGAAGTGTTAAGATTGAAAAAAAAAAGTTGTAAGATCGGTGCAGCGGCGCTCGATTAACCCTCCTATTGTTCTCGAAGGAAGGAAGGAAGGGAGAAAGGAGGGAGGAAGAAGGAAGGAAGGGAGGAAAGGAGGGAGGAAGAAGGAAGGAAAGGAAAGGAGGGAGCAAGGATGGGAGGAAAGGAAAGAAGGAAGGAAAGGAGGGAGGGAGGAAGAAGGAAGGAAGGGAGAAAGGAGGGAGGAAAGATGGGAGGGAGGAAGAAGGAAGGAAAGGAGGAAAGGAAAGGAGGAAGGAAAGAAGGGAGGAAAGGAGAGAGAGAGAGGAAGGAAGGAAGGGAGGGAGGAAGGAAGGGAGAAAGGAAGGGAGGAAAGGAAAGAAGGAGGGAGGGAGGAAGGGAGAGAAGGAAGGAAAGGAGGAAGGAAAGGAGGGAAGGAAGGAAGGAAGAAGGAAGGAAGGAAAGGAAAGAAGGAGGGAGGGAGGAAGGGAGAGAAGGAAGGAAAGGAGGGAAGGAAGGAAGAAGGAAGGAAAGGAGGGAGGAAGGAAGGAGGGAAGGGAGGGAGGAAGAAGGAAGGAAGGAAGGAAAGAAGGACAGAGAAAAGAAGGAAGTGGGGAAGGTAGGAAGGACTGAAGGAATGAAGAAAGGTGGATGGAGGAAGGAAAGAAAGAGAGAAGGAAGGAAGGAAGGAAGGGAAAGAAGGAACAGTCAAAACAGACCAACGGACACAAAGATTAAACGTGTTTGTGAATCAAGGCGGATTGTTTCTAGAGCCGGTGGAGCTGTCGACCTCGTGATGAACGGAGGTTGTTTATTTTTAGAAGAAGAGCGATTACCTCATCATGATGGCACTTTTACTTTATAACTCATTTTTAAAGCTTCACTTAACAGATTCGTCAGATTTGTATGTAAACTGCTGCAACCTAAATGACACTTTGGGGACATACAGTATTAGGTGAGGAGGACTACTGCAGCGCACTCCTCATCGGGATCCCTAGCAAGAGCATTCAAAAGCTCCAATACATCCAGAACAGCGCTGCTAGGATCCTGATGAGGGTGCGGAAATTCAATCACATCACTCCCATTCTAAAAACACTCCACTGGCTCCCTGTCTCACTCCGCATTGAGTAAAAGGTCTCCCTCCTCACCCACCAGTGCCTCCATGGAACTGCCCCCACATACCTCAAGGACCTCCTCACTCCTCAGACATCCACACGTTCCCTCCGTTCTTCCTCTACCCATCTCCTTAAAACCCCAAGGACTAAGCTCCACACAATGGGAGATCGGGCTTTCTGCTCCGCCGCCCCCCCGTCTTTGGAACGCCCTCCCAGACCACCTGAGGGCACCACAGGCTACTGACACTTTTAAATGTGGCCTGAAAACCCACCTTTTTAAAAAAGCATATGATTGCTGATTTTATGTCATTTTTACTCTGTAGCACTTTGAGATTGCTTTTATGAAAAGTGCATTACAAATAAAATGTATTATTATTATTATTATTAGTATTATTTTTTTCATCCATCCTCAGCGAGAAAACAAGGAAACACACCAAATCAAGGTATTGCATCAGCTACATTATCAAAAAAAAGCCATTAAAATATAAATTAAAAGTCAAAAGGTGAAGAGATTGCAGCAAAATGTATAGAAAATAACTTAAATCCCCTTCATACTGTTATACATGTGCTTTATAAGTACTGTATATGCATGTTTACAGCCACATACACACCTGGACATATAGGCACAGGTAGATGAAACACACTCACATGGCCATTAATAAATTATAATCTCTAACCCATGAACTCAAAAAGACAATCACAAACAAACACGGGGAATGAAAACTGCCGCTGAGAGCCAAGAAGCTGCCCGCCAGGATGTCAGTAAGAACCGGCAAGAGGGCACAGGACATAATGAGGCTACTGGTATTGTATGTATAATTCACCGTGTTCGAGGCACCCTGAGAAAAAAAGACCTATCGAGCTTAGAGGGTATGAATTATGAAAAACAACTTAAGGACACGTAAACAACAACAGCAGACTTGTATAAGAGAGAAGAAAGGATGAAATACCTGCTTCTATATCTGTGCTTTTACACACTACTGCTCTCATAAAAAGGTAAATATTTGGAAAACTTTGCTTCTCGTTACCTTCTTCAAAGTCTGTGTAAAGTGAATTCAGACATTCTCTTCTAAACACATTAAATAGGTCATAAATGTATTTCTAAAAAAAAGGTGTTAAAAGCATTTCAACCATTTAGATTTGAATAGTCGAGCTAGGCTTCACAAACTGTGTTTCAAGATTTCTGTGTTCAGGATTTAGTGATTAGCATTAACCCGCCCCTGCTGCTGTAGAGGTATAAATACATTCAGCACACACTACTACTACTACAGTCTACAGTTAGCCACTTAGCCGCTGAGTTAGCCGCTGAGCTAGCCGCCGAGTTAGCCGCCAAGCTAGCTGCTGAGTTAGCCACTGAGTTAGCAGCAGAAAGCTCTCAGACGTGGTGTCCATGTTTCGGGTAGAGGTGGTGACTTTGATTGACAGATGACACTTGATAGGGGGCGGGGCTTCAGCGGACTCGGCGGCCACGCCCACAGCATTTGGGAGCAGAGAAAGAGGCTGATTTTTACACAACTTTGAAGCCTAATTTCATATATTTGGCGATTTTTTTAATCATTCAAATTTGGCAGGGTGGTTAACAACACACTTTTCTGTGGTATGTCAAACTCAGAACACGTATTTATTCTTATTTTATTCTAGACTTTAACTTCTCAAATCCTGAGACTAGTTTCCTAGTCTTCTAAAAGTCCAGTTCATTTCCTCACACAGACAATGTAAGGTGACTGACAGTTGGAAGGACTCTCCTGGTTGAATCAGCAACATAGTGAACAGCAACATATGGCTCTTTGATTGGGGAAAAACTAAAAAAAAGTCAACAGTACAAGCCTGAGTAGAGTACCAGTACGGTGACCAGACGTCCCAGTTTGTCCGGGATTGTCCCGGTTTCAAGCTGGGTGTCCCAAGTCCTGACAAATATCTGTAAAACAGTATATACATACTATATATACACAGCGTATTAACATGTGTGCTCGTTTGTTTGGCCATGTAGTCAAACTTTCAGGTCCGTGTGTGTATCTGTGTGTGTATCTGTGTCTTACCCGCTTGCGCAGGTTGCAGGTGAGGATGAGGTTGCGGGAGAAGGAGTTAGCGAAGGCCGTGTAAAACTCCAACACCTTCAGCAAAGCTTCCCTCTTGATGACGTGGAGGTCGCAGTACGTTAGCGCTCGCACGTTAGCGCAGGCGTGAGCCAGAGTGGTTTCCTTCCAGAAGACGTCGCCAAACACGTCACCTTTACCTGGAGGAGCACAGAAAACAGGAGAAGGAAGATAAGAGACTGATGGAGGTAAACAGATTTGAGGATATCGATGCAACCACTGAGTTGTAGTTTGAGTTTATGTGTAAGTCCAACAAACACTTGTATTCAACTCTTATATTTCTTTGCTTTTATATATTTTTCTTGTACGTTGTATACAGGAGAATAGCTGCGGTGATGCTGCTCAACACATCATACAGATCCTGGTCGTCCATGGTAACTGATGGAGAAGATCCAGTCCATGTATTCGTCCTTCTTGAAGCTAAAGTTAGGGAGGCAGCAGTACTACTCTTCAACTCTCAGGCTGCAGCTATATGTTTTATTTATTATAAGTAGGTGGCACCAGTTCAATTCAAGATACTTAATCCTCTAGTTGTCCTCGAGTCAAGGAAGGAAGAGAGGAAGAAGGAAGGAAGAAGGAAAGCAGGGAGGAAGAAGGAAGGAAAGGAATGGAAAGAATGAAGGAATAAAGGAAGGAAGGGAGGAAGAAGGAAGGAAAGGAGGGAGGAAGGGAGGGAGGAAAGGAAGGAAGGGAGGAAAGAAGGAAGGAGAGAGGGAGGAAGGAAGGAAGGAGGGAGGGAGGAAGGACAGACAGAAGGAGGGAAGGAAGGAAAGAAGGAACAGTCAAAACAGAGTCCGGGAGGACAACAGGAAGGTTAATCCTAAATGACCTGATGGCACCAACAGTGAGTGAATGTTAGTCACTGGACAACAACAGGATGATTTTGGACGGAAGACATTCATGTAGCACTCAAGACTTCACACCAAAAGTGAAGTCAGTCGTTTGTGTGAGGAATGGAAGAAAAAAAAAACAGCTTGAGAGAGAAGTTCAAACTCTGCCAACGTTCACACCTCTTACAGCCGGCCAATCGCTGCGTAGAGTAGGTGTGATTGTTGGATTGTTTGTTTCGGAAAGTTGTAAAAACTGCAGGATGGAGTCTCTCTCTCCCAATTATACCATCAGAGAGGGTTTCAGGCGCTGTTAGAGGACCTGACAAGCACTTTGTTTGGATCATAATGAGGCCTCTGCACACACATATTAAGTATATGAAGTCAATTTGGAGAGATGGCTTTACATTGAAGAGCCAAGCACTCCAGATCTGCCTCAGTAAGGAATCTGTTTTTAATATTATCTTTATAAAAGACATATTTTTATTCCCTCACATCATGTTTGTTCTCATTTTGTCTGACAGCTACAAGAAACCACAGAAGAAGAAATGCTATTTCCAGACAGGAAGTCAGAAGTTAAAGCACAGTAACTGGGATAGTTTAATTGAGGAAGACAGTGGGGGATTTTCTGTTGTGAAGCAGAACAACTCTGCACTGCTGGAAAATACATTTACTCAATAACTGCACTAAAGTATATTTTGAGGTACTTGAGGTACTACTGCAGTACTTTTACTGTAATACTGCATACTACATCACTCATAATACTGCAGTACTTTTACTGTAATACTGCATACTACATCACTATAATACTGCAGTACTTTTACTGTAATACTGCATACTACATCACTATAATACTGCAGTACTTTTACTGTAATACTGATACTACATCACTATAATACTGCAGTACTTTTACTGTAATACTGCATACTACATCACTCATAATACTACAGTACTTTTACTGTAATACTGCATACTACATCACTATAATACTGCAGTACTTTTACTGTAATACTGCATACTACATCACTCATAATACTGCAGTACTTTTACTGTAATACTGCATACTACATCACTCATAATACTGCAGTACTTTTACTGTAATACTGCATACTACATCACTATAATACTGCAGTACTTTTACTGTAATACTACATACTACATCACTCATAATACTGTAGTACTTTTACTGTAATACTGCATACTACATCACTATAATACTGCAGTACTTTTACTGTAATACTGCATACTACATCACTCATAATACTGCAGTACTTTTACTGTAATACTGCATACTACATCACTCATAATACTGCAGTACTTTAACTGTAATACTGCATACTACATCACTCATAATACTGCAGTACTTTACTGTAATACTGCATACTACATCACTCATAATACTGCAGTACTTTACTGTAATACTGCATACTACATCACTCATAATACTGCAGTACTTTTACTGCAATAGGATTTTTAATGCAGTACTTTCAGTTGTAACTGAGTATTTTTGTACTGGTACTTTGACTGAAGTACTGCTTCCATCACTTCAAACAGCTGTCACATGGTAGCAGGCGTTTGAAGTGTCTCATACAGTATAATATGAATCATTATGGATTTAAAACAGCTCGGAGTTAAATGGTTCCACTTTTGTTGATAGATCAATGTTGACTGTCAGCTTTGTGTAATGTTACAATATGAGTCAGGTTTTATTATTCATGTTAAACAGCATTATAAACCTTCTGCATCTCAGCAAATGCCACACACACCTCCTCCTCTCTTTTCATTTCCTTAGCAACACCTTTACCTGCTCAGGTCCTTAGCAACCAAAGCTGCTGACTCATCATCACTAAACACCAAAGCCAGACGGGAAGCGACAGAAAAAAGTTACAGCTGTTTCATCAGTCTGAGCTCCACCGTAATCCGAGAGTAATGAAAGGAAAAAAGGAAAGCGCTTGAACAAAACTTTGACTTAGAGCCGTGTGATGTGGCGCTCTCGACTGTGAATCAATGCTGTGCAGCTAAATAGGAGAGTGTTCAAGTAATAGTGGTTAACTGAGGAGTGTATAGCTGAACAAACTGCATTAGGATTGTTCAATGACTGGATTAATACATCTGCTTTAGAGGTTTTTTTTTTTTTGGAGAGCTGTCTGTGAAAGTGCACACCGCTGTGAGGAAGAAAGATCAGGAGAACATGAAGACCTTTCCTCCCGAACCTTTATCTCAAAAACCTCTTTGACATTTAAAGCAGCACCACGCTGCTACAGTTTCTTCCTGTCGATCAAACAGCGTGAGTTTAATTTATTTGTCCTCGAGTCAAGGAAGGAAGGAAAGGAGGAAGGTAGAAGGAAGGAAGGAAAGATGCAAGGGAGGAAGGAAAGGAGGAAGGAAAAGAGGAAGGAAAAGAGGAAGGAAGGAAGGAAAGGAAAGGAAAGAAGGAAGGAATGGAGGAAAGGAAAGAAGGAAGGGAGGAAAGGAAAAAAGGAAGGAATGGAGGAAAGGAAAGAAGGAAGGGAGGAAAGGAAAGGAAGGAAGGAAGGAAAGGAGGAAGGAAGGATGGAAAGGAGGAAGAAAGAAGGAAAGGAGGAAGGAAGGATGGAAAGTTGGAAAAAAGAAGGAAAGGAGGATGGAAGGGAGGGAGGAAAGGAAAGAAGGAAGGTAGGAGGGAGGGAGGGAGGAAAGGAGGAAGGAAGGATGGAAAGGAGGAAGAAAGAAGGGAAGGAGGATGGAAGGGAGGAAGGAAGGAAAGGAGGAAGGAAAAAGGAAGGGAGGAAAGGAAGGGAGGAAAGGAAAGAAGGAAGGGAAGAAAGGAAAGAAGGACAGAGGAATGAAGGAAAGAAAGGAGGATGCAAGGGAGGAAGGAAAGAAGGAACTAGTGTTATATTCCTATTTTTACAGTGACAGTAAAAAAAGGAGGATCAGAGGATTCACTGTCTTCACTTCACTAGACAGTAACTTTATTTCTTATCTTACTGTATATGTTGCATTTCTGCTAGTTCCTCTTTTCTTTTTTGGGATTTTTCCTGGAAAGATAACTTTTCTCTTCTCTTATGTACTTTCTGTGTTTTTGTTAATTATGTAATGTTAAACTCCCAAAACCTGTATAAAGTGAATGTATTGATCTTTTCATATGTTGAGGGTAAGATTGTAAGTATTCATGCATTAATCTGTTTTATCATAACCCTTAAACAGGCAGGAGTGGAAAATTAGATGTAAAAATCCTTACTAGTTATGCCATTTGCACCTAAAGTAAGGAAGGAAGGAAAGGAGGGAAGAAGGAAGGAAGGAAGGAAGGACAGGAGGGAAGAAGGAAGGAAAGCAGGAAGGAAGGGAAGAAGGAAGGAAGGAAGGAAGGACAGGAGGGAAGAAGGAAGGAAAGCAGGAAGGAAGGGAAGCAAGGGAGGAAGAAGGAAGGGAAGGAGGGAGGAAGGAAGGAAGTAAGGAAGGAAAGGAGGGAAGAAGGAAGGAAAGGAGGGAGGAAGGGAGAAGGAAGGAAGAAAGAAAGGAAGGACAGATGAAGGAAGGAAGAAAGGAAGGACAGATGAAGGAAGGAAGAAAGGACAGAAGGATGGAACATTTATCCTAACAGCTGAACTTAGATCTAAGGAAGGAAGGAAGGAAGGAAGGAAGGAAGGAAGGAAGGAAGGACAGATGAAGGAAGGAAGGAAGGACAGAGGAAGGACCCGGGAGGACAACAGGAAGGGTAAAGAGTCTGTATCTCCTGGTGCACGTTGTCTGTTTAAGGGATAAGAGCAGTTTGTTGATATAAGTTTGTGGCAGAGCTGTAATGTAACTTGCAGAGCTGTAATGTATTGTGGTGAGCATGTTGACTCTGATGTTGATGTTGGTACTTCTTCTCATGCACGGAGCTTTTTATTGTTTGCAAGTGACACTGAATGTTTTCTTTCTCTCTACAATAAGCAGGCAGGTCGGCCCATTTCTGGTACTTTGCAATAAAAAGCTGAACGACTTCGACTTGGCCCTGACACAACAAAGCTCAGAGTTAGAGCCACTTACACTTGCTTATCAGAGTAATTGTAAAAGTCAATAATCTCGACGATAAGAGAAGTCATTCTGGAGTAAATGTGGTTTTTAAATCAAGTTATTTAAACTCGTTTTTCTGGTGGCTTGTGAGCACTGACCCTCTCAAATTTAACTGCTTTCCCCCCCCTCGTTGGTTTCCAACCAAATGAAGCCACCTGGACACTTGACTTATCAACTGCCAGCATAAATTCCCCATGCTAATCACCCGCAGCAGATGAACGCATGTTTACACTTGTGAGCGTCTCCCGGGCAACGCCATGCTTGTTCTGATAATAATAAGAGGATGAAGACTAATTATAAGCAGCATCACATGTGTCATATGTCATCAAACGCTGCTGAGTGTTATGCAGATAAACCGAACTGAGAGGAGACGGTTTTTAACCCTCCTGTTGTCCTTGAGTCAAGGAAGGGAGGACGAAGGAAGGAAGGGAGGGAGGAAGAAGGAAGGAAAGGATGGAAGGGAGGAAGAAGGAAGGGAGAGAGGAAGAAAGAAGGAAGGAAAGGATGGAAGGGAGGAAGAAGGAAGGGAGGAATGAAAGGAGGGAGGAAGGAAGGAAGGGAGGAAGGAAGAAGAAAGGAAAGGATGGAAGGGAGAGAGGAAGGGAGGAAGGGAGGAAGGAAGAAGGAAGGAAGGGAGGAAGGAAGAAGGAAGGAAAGGAGGAAGGAAGGAAGGGAAGGAGGGAGAGGAAGGAAAGGAGGGAGGGAGGAAGGGAAGGAGGATAGAAGGGAGGGAGGAAAGGAAAGAAGGAAGGGAGGAAGGAAAGGAAGGAAGGACTTTAGGATGGAGGGAGAAAAAAAGGAAGGGAGGAAGGAAGGAAGGAAGGAAGGGGGATGGAGGAAGGAAAGAAGGAAGGGAGGAGGGAGAAAGGAAAAGAGGAAGGGAGGAAAGAAGGAACAGTCAAAACAGACGGGGTCAATTTGACCCGGGAGGACGACAGGAAGGTTAAAACAGCAACAGTTTGGATTTATAGGCTGCAAAAATCAGATATAAAACAGAAAAAAAAGAAAAAGAGAAGTACAAGAGAAAAACATCATGTAAAAAGTATTAAATGGAGTATAATTGGTGCTTCTATCCCGCTTTTGCCTCTGGTTATGGTGTTGCTATAATAGGCACCAAAAAAAAAAAAAAAAGAAGTTAAATCTGGCCTGATCAGGACTCAAATCTGTGTCAAACCTGCAACTACCATCAGCTCAGCATTTCTGTGACAGCTGATCCGGGTAAGATGTGACGAAAAGCAGTGCACAGTGTCCATAAACTGTCAAAACACGCTGAGTAATAGACGTAAAAAGCTTCCAACATACTATCCAAAAAAAAGGGGAAAAAAAAACAATGCTGCCGACAGAGTGTGTGTGTGTGTGTGTGTGTGTGTGTGTCAGTGTGAGTGTGTGAGTGAGTGGATCTCATCTCGACAATCCCTCCTCTACGCCCCCCGAGGGCCCCTTCCTCTCCGAACTCATGCAGCAGGCCTCGTCTAGAATGAGATTCCCAGGAGACCTGCAGCTTCTCGCCAATTAGCCGTGTGGATACGGATGCGGTCACACGGGCCAGAGGGGGGGGGGGGGGGGGGGGGGGGGGGGGGGGGGGGTTGGTGATGGTGATGGTGATGGTGATGGTGGCGTCGGCGGCTGTGTGTGTGTGCGCCGACTGTGACACATACAGCGAGGTTAAAACAGCAGTTATGATTGGGTGGGTGGAGATGGATACACTGGCACCTTGACCCCCCTCTTGCCAGGCTTTATAATGCTGCTGATTACTCACCCAGAACTGAAACCATCGCTCATATTATTCTGCCTGACAGGGTTTGATGTACACAGTTGAACACTGTGTGCAGGAGGTGCAAAAACAAGCCCTCTGTTATGTGCTGGTATGAAGTGCTGCTGTTTTATCAAATCTTTTTCTTCCTGCACTTGCAATCGGATTGAAGTGCAGCAGGGTCATCTTCAGGATATTCACATTTAACAGGTTATTAATTATAAGGGTGTTAACAGCTCCACCAAATAGTGATTTTTCCCTCTAGACTTCTCACATGGTTTTTCATTTCAATAAATGTTCAAATGATCCAATATTTCACCAAAAATTAAAGATTAGAGAAAAAGTCCAAAAACTGAAAACACATTTGTGTATCAGAACTTAGTTTTTTCTTCTTTCCTCTCCCATTAATCATCTCAGCAGCCCTCACATTTATCTGCTGACTCTTTGGAGGGGCCCCACCCCTAGGTTGGGAACCACTGGACTAAACTAGCTAACTGTATATAAAGTAGTATAAACTAGCTAACAGTATATAAAGTAGTATAAACTAGCTAACTGTATATAAAGTAGAGTAAACTAGCTAACTGTATATAAAGTAGTATAAACTAGCTAACTGTATATAAAGTAGAGTAAACTAGCTAACTGTATATAAAGTAGTGTAAACTAGCTAGCTGTATATAAAGTAGTATAAACTAGCTAACTGTATATAAAGTAGCATAAACTAGCTAACTGTATATAAAGTAGTATAAACTAGCTAACTGTATATAAAGTAGTATAAACTAGCTAACTGTATATAAAGTAGTATAAACTAGCTAACTGTATATAAAGTAATGTAAACTAGCTAACTATATAAAGTAGTGTAAACTAGCTAACTGTATATAAAGTAGTGTAAACTAGCTAACTGTATATAAAGTAGTATAAACTAGCTAACTGTATATAAAGTAGTATAAACTAGCTAACTGTATATAAAGTAGTGTAAACTAGCTAACTGTATATAAAGTAGTGTAAACTATCTAACTGTATATAAAGTAGTATAAACTAGCTAACTGTATATAAAGTAGTATAAACTAGCTAACTGTATATAAAGTAGTATAAACTAGCTAACTGTATATAAAGTAGTGTAAACTAGCTAACTGTATATAAAGTAGTATAAACTAGCTAACTGTATATAAGTAGTTCAACTAGCTAACTGTTATATAAAGTAGTGTAAACTAGCTAACTGTATATAAAGTAGTATAAACTAGCTAACTGTATATAAAGTAGTGTAAACTAGCTAACTGTATATAAAGTAGTGTAACTAGCTAACTGTATATAAAGTAGTATAAACTAGCTAACTGTATATAAAGTAGTATAAACTAGCTAACTGTATATAAAGTAGTGTAAACTAGCTAACTGTATATAAAGTAGTATAAACTAGCTAACTGTATATAAAGTAGTGTAAACTAGCTAACTGTATATAAAGTAGTTATAAACTAGCTAACTGTATATAAAGTAGTATAAACTAGCTAACTGTATATAAAGTAGTATAAACTAGCTAACTGTATATAAAGTAGTATAAACTAGCTCCACCTCCAGCAGCTACAACAGTAACATGCTGCTCTAACACTGATGCTTCTCTATTAATAATCTAATGATGTCATATATAATAATATATCAGGTGCAAAAACAAGCCCTCTGTTATGTGCTGGTATGAAGTACTGCTGTTTTATCAAATCTTTTTCTTCCTGTACTTGTAAATGGATTGAAGTGCAGCAGGGTCATCTTCAGGATATTCACATTTAACAGGTTATTAACTATAAGGGTGCACTCGGTACTCTGCACATCTTCACCAGGTGTGTGCAGTCATGAGGGAGGTGAAAATAACAAAAACAAGGATTTATTCGTCGTCTCATATTGTGCCTATAACTTATATAACGGATCATAACATATCGGGTATGACATGTATGACATTCATCTGCAGATTCAAGATAAAAACCAAACTTTTTCCTTATTTACTTATTGAGCCACAACAAAGGTCAAAATGTGGCCTGCAACAAACAAAGTAAGTCTTGTTTTTTTAGTCTAGCCGATAATGCCGAAAAATGCATTTTGCAGTGAAAAGGTCATCAGCCATGCAGTTATTGTGGGAATAAATAAATACATGATTTACTTTAAGCAGCTGTAACCAATATTTTAAACATTTTATATAACAACAGTGTCTGATCTGTCAGTGTTTGGCTCGTAGTGATGAACCTACAGAGAATTAACAGAGACTACACAAGCAAGAAAAATATGACGATGGCTGCAGTAGTGAGGTCATGTCAATATTTTTCATGCATGTAAAATGACATAGGATTTTAAAACAGTTACATTTGTGTTTTGATGATTGATTAATGATTTTTATCTAATAACAGTGTCTGATCTGTTAGTGTGTAATGCGTTTGTTGCTTAAAGTTATGAACCTGCAGATTATTATCAGTGTCTCTGCAGCTCTTCTCGGCTTTATGGAGCTTTATAGTTGAGTTTCAGCTCATTGTTTAGCTGTCTGGCTGCAATTGTACTGTTTCGGTTCACTCTCAGCACTGTCATAGTGTCGTTTTCATGAGAACAAGCTGTAAAAAAGCCACTGTACACTACCTGCTCAGCACCAAACGACTAGCTGGTGAACATAGTGGAGCATTTAGCAGCTAAAGAGTCAGATATTTCCCTCAGGAGGTGGTGGAGAACAAAAACAGAGCTAAAAGAGAGAGAATATTGGACTTGGATTCAGCAGTATGGACAAAAATACGACTCCAAACCCTACGACTGTGCAAACCGTACCCTCTAGCTTCATTGTTGATTTTCAGTGTGCTTCTCTCTCCTAGTCTGTCTCTCTCTCTGTCTGTCTCTCTGTCTCTCTGTCTCTCTGTCTCTCTCTCTCTCTCTCTCTCTCTCTCTCTCTCTCTCTCTCTCTCTCTCTCTCTCTCTCTCTCTCTCTCTCTCTCTCTCTCTCTCTCTCTCTCTCTCTCTCTCTCTCTCTCTCTCCTCTCTCTCTCTCTCTCTCTCTCTCTCTCTCTCTGTTGGGTCTCTTTAAAGTTAAAACCTGAAGAGTTTGGTTTAGAACCTGCTCTATGTGTAAAGTGCCTTGAGATAACTTTGTTGTGATTTGGCGCTATACAAATAAAGATTGATTGATTGATTGAGATTGACTAACTCTAATACTGATCAATAACTGCTGGATGTGGAAATAAGCTCAACATATCAACTCAAAAACTGATGATATGTCATGAGTTATGTTCATTACTTAACCTCGAATTACATCCAACAAACAATCCACCTTTCAGTCTTTCCCATTTCTTTTCTTTATCAAACATAGTTCAATCATGTTCTGCCTTCAGTTACTCCCCCCTCCCCGACCCCGATCGATCACTAGATTTACAATAGAAAACCTTTGTGAAGTCCTAAACACAATTCACAGTGTTGTTGCTATGCCTGCGTTTCCACCTCCACCTCCAATTCAAAATAAACTCCCATGTTTTTCTGAATTTATACTGTGTAAGTAATCACACTGTACATCATGAGCTCGTGCTGGGAAACCTGTGGCAGATAAAACAACTGATATAAATCTGTCTTCACTTATTTTACTGCCCAGGTTTGTTTTTCCTATATCATCATGACACACTGTGGCACTTTGTAATACTCTGCAAAATCAGATCTCAGCTTCTTGTAAGACCATAAAGAAACCAAAGCTTTAAAAAAAAAAGAAAAAGAGCTGAAGATACAAGTCCTTAAAAACTTAACTGCTGAATATGAGACTAGTAAGTACAAACCTATCCTGTATATGTGCAATAATAAACATTGATCATGTGCAATATTAACTGTGCAATTAATTTATGTGTAATATACTGATAACATGTCCTCACTCTGCTTTTATACTTTTGTTTTACACCATTTATTGTTTGTTTCTATTCTTTATTCAGATAGTAATGTGTTTAATTGTCTGTAATTTTTGACTGTATGTAGTTATATTTACTGTATGAACCACTGGAGACTCTTAAAGACTGTGTAAAGTGAATTCAGACATTTTCTTCTAAACACATTAAATAGGTCATAAATGTATTTCTAGAAAAGGTTTAAAAAGCATTTCAACCATTTAGATTTGAATTGTGGAGCTAGGCTTCACAAACTGTGTTTCAAGATTTTTGTGTTCAGGATTTAGTGGGCGGGTCTGAAAAATCACCTGATTAGCATAAACCCGCCCCTGCTGCTGTAGAGGTATAAATACATTCAGCACACACTACTACTACCACAGTCTACAGTTAGCTAGTTAGCCGAGTTAGCCGCCAAGCTAGCAGCTGAGTTA
Source organism: Scomber colias (assembly GCA_021039105.1). Taxonomy (NCBI): domain Eukaryota; kingdom Metazoa; phylum Chordata; class Actinopteri; order Scombriformes; family Scombridae; genus Scomber; species Scomber colias. Next base: position 27,263 of record JAJDFG010001777.1, read on the forward strand.
GCAG